>APFE031204785.1:32787-199958 GCA_000404065.3 Pinus taeda
GGGAGGTGCAGTGTGGATGCAATGCTGGGAGATAGAACCAGCAGCAGCACGGATGTAGTCAGAGATCAAGGTGACAGAGGCTAGAGTAGTCAGATACTGAAGAGCACAAAGATGCAGAGTTTTCAGTCGACAGAGGCAATAGTAGTCAGAGACTTTGATGACAGAGCAAGTGGACCAGCCAGATGTGTTGCATGCAGAACATTCTAGAGTTACAGGATCGGGTTTGAGAGGAAGCCTTTCTTGTTGATAGGGGTTGCTGATAATCCATATCTTGTTGAGAGGGAGTGTTGAGATTGCAACAAGATGATGGAGCTTAGTGAAAAGAGTTGCCTTCACTAAGTGGGCCCGCAGGCAATTTTTGGCCCAAGTCTATTTTTAGACTATGTCTATTTTTAGACATATGGATCATGTCTATGGATTGCAGGTTGCTGTTTATGGATGATTGATCAAGTTGGAAAAATAGATGGACTTCTATTTTTGATGAAAGTGTGAGTGATCACAGTGTGAGTGATCATGTCTATTTTTAGATTGGCTGTCAAAAATAGAAAAGTCAAATATTATTATCTCACAATAATATTTGGACTACAAACTTTGTCTTATTCTCTTGGAGCACTTCAGTTCGAGCTACGGATGTGGCACATGCAATTGCATGAAGGAAATACGTGGTTCTTATGGGATAACTAATATTTGCATGCAGGACTTCAGTTAGAACTCAAGTGAGTTGAGTTTAGCGGATGGAGGTGCAGTTGATGGAGTTGTGTTCAGTTTAGCTTTGTTAAACTGGTTGTATTTAGTCTAACTGGCAAATAGACTAGAGATGAGTTGGGTGAATTAGTTATTAATTAATTCACAAGTTATTAACTCATAATACAACTAATGAATAAATCAGTTAACTCAGTTGCATGTCAGTGCATGTTCAGTTCAGCAGGGACAGGTGTTAGAGAATCAAATTGCTATCAGTTGTGACTATAGTTGTGCACCAGATTTTACACAAATCAGGGGATTGAGTATGCCAATGAGTTTGCATTTATTGTAGCTTGTTCTCACGTGATTTAGCCAAGGAAAGACGTGGCTGCCTTGGTATTATCACCGGTTCTTGTGCAGGTATTGAGCAGCAGAGGTAGGCAAGCAGCGGAAGAGATTTGAGCCAATGATTGATTCAGATCTGAGCTGTATTGTGTGTAACAGGTGGAGCTGGTACTGGATTGCTTGTGATAAGCATTGTACTTTGTAATGTTACATGACTCAATCATTAATATACAGATAGTTGGGGTTTTTAGCGATATGCTTTCCCCGGGATACATACTGTGTTAATGTGTGAATGCTCTTGATGTTTTATTGCTATTGATGCTGCTATATTGATGATCAACGTAGAGGAGCTTATGTATTTTGTATGTTTTCCGCAATAGCACATGATCAGGATAATCTCTGTTGAATATGTGTTAAATTATTCAAAATTTCTACATCATCACAGCTTGACTAATTAGTTCAAGTAGCCCATTTTAAATGCTAGACAATCCTGGTGGGTAGATTTTCTAAGTGGATTCAATTTCGAGATCAAACATCTGAAGGGAAAGGAGAACCAGGTAGATGACACTTTGAGTTGTAAGGTACGTTGTCTATATGAAGTTTCTTACAGTGAAGTGTGAACAACCTTCGACGAATTAATTAAAGAAGCAGCGGAGCACGACCCGCAATATCAACAATTAGGACAACAAGCACAAAACACAAACAACCATGAATATCAGCTAGGATATGAAATGGATTGTGCAGGTATGTTGAATTATAGGAAAAGATTATATGTGCCTAACCAAAATAACATTAAAAATCTGATTCTGGATGAATAGCATAACAGTCCCTATGCAGGACACTCAGGCTACCAAAAACTAATTACAACACTCTGAAAGGAGTACTATTGGTCAGGTATGAAAAAGGATGTAGCAGAATATTTGACATGCTACCTACAATGTCAGCAAGTTAAGACAGAGCATCAACATCCCATTGGGTTACTGCACCCTTTACCAATCCTGGAATGGAAGTGGGAGACCATCTCTCTTGATTTTATCACAGGAATACCCAAATCCAAAAAGAAAAATGATTTAATAATGGTGGTAGTAGACAGATTAAGAAAATCAGCTCATATTATACGAATACAATCCACCTTTAGGGTGGTGCAGATTGCCAATATCTTCATTCAAAATATTTTTAGGCTACATGGGCTTCCAAAATCTATAATTTATGACCATGATGTAATGTTTACATCAGATTTCTAGAGGACCCTGTTTGAAGGGTTAGGTACTCAGTTAAACTTCAATACCGCCTATCATCCTCAAACGGATGGGCAAACAGAACGAGTGAATCATGTAGTGCAATTGCTAAGAACATATGTGATGCAACAACCATCCAAATGGGAAGATTACTTACATTCGGTCGAATTTGATTCAAATAACAGCTACCACACCTCCTTACAAATGAACCCGTTTGATGTTTTTTATGGACGTAAGTGCTGCACACCATCTAGTTGTGGGGGAGAAGAGGACAAGATGATGTTGGGACCTGAGATGTTAAAGGAAATGGAAGAAATGGTTAAGAAGGTGCGTTCTAATTTAAATTCTACCCAAGATAGGAAAAAGAACTTTGTTGATCACAAAAGGAATTTTAGATAATTCTAGGTAGGAGATCATGTATATATGAGAGTACGTGCTAAGAAGATTACGTTACAATGGAGCGGGCGTGCTAAGTTAGCACCCTGGTTTTGTGGTCCATTTCAAATTTTGGCAAGGGTGGGGTCAGTGGCATACCAAGTCGCCTTACCCAGCCATATTCGAGTCCACAATGTTTTCCATGTGTCTGTATTGAAAATATATGTTTATGATCCTAAACACATAATCAATTGGCAAGATATACAAGTAAGAAAGTTTCTTACATAAGCCAGATAAAACTTTAATGATAATAGAAAACTGATTCAAGTAAAAAAAAAAATTCAGGTCGAACCGGAAGGAGAATTCTTGGTCGAGCGTCTATTTATACTATCGGAGAGAAGTAATGTTGCGGAAACAAGCTATCACCTAGGTTAAATCGCAATGGTAGCACTTTGGGCCAAATAAGGCCGCCTGGGAGGATGAAGAGCTCATGAAAGAAGCCTTTACAAGACTGTTTGCGGCCAAAACACATGGGGACGATGTTTGATTTCAGGGGGGGGAGCTGTAATGTCCCTAGAAAATAGTAAATATTTTATTTTACCGCAATAAAAACAAAAATGGATATTATGATTATTATTTAAATTAAGTATTAATGTGTGTTAATTATTAAAGAGAGAAAATTGCTTGAGTATTAACAAATCTTCTGACTTCTCATAACAAGGAAGTTAGGGAAGGAAATTGCCAAGAAAACCCTAACTACCTCCCTCATTATGAAGGCTCCAAAGAAATCCCTGGGGGGGCCATGGAGGGGGACGAGGAACCATGTTGAGAGGTCAGACGGTAAGAGTAGCTAAGTCTGGCAATGGCTAGATAGCGAAAGCATTATGTGCAAAACTTGCAGAAAGACATTAGTCATGTGAGAAATCTTGGGGGAAGACTTGGACTTGACGACAAGTGTCATGATTGGGAGGATTGAGATGTGCAAATAAAAGAGGTGACTTCAACAGTTGAATTTTCTTCCTTTAAAGTAGTTCAGGTAGATAAAAATCCTAGAATAATCTATTGTTATAAGTTTTTTATGGAATGTTCAGATTTGGTAGCAGTTAATACTTGGAATGGGTGTTGTACAGGAAAATCAGAAACTTAGAAGCAAATATCCCTACATAAATAGAGTTCGGGCACTTAGGTATAGACTTAGGAAGATAATATTTATTATGTTCTTCTGCTAGGGAGGAGAAATAGAACTAAACATGCACAACATATCAAAAATAGAACTAAACAGGTATAGCATCAATGTAAATAGAAGTGAACATGCACAACTTAATGATTAATTGATGGATTGTCTAGCTAGATATGAGAAGGAAGAGGGAGTAAATAATTCTTTGTAAACAGAAAGAATGGAAACAGTAAAAACAAAACGATGGTAATTGTAGAAATAATAGAAAAGTCCGTTTTACTTCCAAATTAAAAGGAACACTGTAATTTGTTTTTTAATCATTTCCCGTGATTGGCAATTAAAACCCAAGAAGCAAAATAATGACGTGCATCAAATAGTCGAAACTCAAATTCTTATAAAGAAGATATCGTGTAAACAATAAGCATAATGTATACATATAACAAGTGCGGTCACAGAAAACATACAAAGACTTATGACACAAGTCGATAAACTCCTTGATATGATAAGGTTGCATATAAGGAATGGAGAGCCTCAACCTTGTATATATAGAACAATGATAGAACTTAAAAACAAGAACTCAGTACTAGAAATGCTACACATCTAGGGATTCAACGGAACTTACACATAACCCAGAGTCTCAAAATATTACATATTGGTATATTAGAAACTTATAATTAACCTATCTCTTTGAATGCACCATTACCTAGAACTCAGGAAGGTGCGGAACCTAGAATGCCCAATTTAAATTGTAGTTTTAAACAATAACAAAAAGAAGTATTGGGATAGTCGTAGCTATAAGCCTCATTCTCACATGCCAGAAAACAATACACCTGGAAGTGCCACAAAGAAGGGACTCTGACCTTCTATTGAATTTCCGGAAAGTGGCAACATAAAACCCTGAAACATTTTAAGAGGAGACTAAACGAATAAACCACAAGACAATCAAGATTTACATCGAGAAGACTACGATAGAAAAAGTTCTGTGTAAACTACTCAATAAAGGCATTTAACCTAGTACATAAATATTCTCTATGATACACTTAAACTTAAACCAAAACCCTTGTTCGGAAGTTTAACAGGCCATGTACACCATTATGAATATGGAAACCCTCGACAGTATACTCCAACTGTTCGAGAACAACAAGCACCGAATCAACCAGTTGAATCTCTTACTCTATTATTGTTATACAAGAGTGGCTAGGCAGGGCATACATGTACTCCATTAGGTGACTGAAGCAGGAGGACAGAGGCAAGGTCCGCGAAACCCTCCATGGTGAACTCTGAGCACTTCATGTACGCTTCCGCAACACCTGCAACCAGAAAATGACAAATATGTCAATAAGACCTAGTATTCAATGATCTAAATGTAATACCATAAGGATATAAAACTTATAAATTACCTGCATCTTGTTGCACCTGGGAACCAAAGACATCAACACCAGCCATGGTATCCTTGGCACTAAGCAAGCCCTCATGAAGTGAAACTGTGATTGCAGAGTCGAACTTGCTAGAAGCGAAACCTTGGTAGTGGAGCTGAGCACCGAAGAACAGAGGTGAATAGTCAATCTCATCACGAACAAACAAAGCGTTGAAGATTTCCAGGGCAAAGCACAACCATCGAATCGGAGCTTGAGCTTCCACACCATTGATGAAGCAAGGGGAACGAGGTAAGGAGTACAGCTGGTGGGCAGCTGAGTGAATGGATGAAGCCTGCTCTCGCCATGTCTTCATGGCAGAGCATACCATTAATATAAAATCAAATTACAAACCAAAACACGTGTGACTAAAGCCGAGAACCTTTTGATTACATAAAGAAAATCACTTGTGTAATTAAATCCCTGTCACATCTCAATTAATCGAAGGATTATTACATAAAGAAAATATATTAATTAGTTTACCTATGTACAATTCATTATATGCCAATTATAGTTGTAAATAATTTATAACCATGCCATATTAGAAATTACAAATAGTGGAATTATTTTTTTTGTTTTTTACAAATAGAGATTCGTTGCTTTTGTACAAAAATATGAGAGGGGCGAGATTCTAGACCTACATATTAATTATAACGCATTTCTTCGCTCTGCTTCAACTCAATTGGAGGATGTGATGTGATTTCTGCCTTTTAGAAGACATAAATACCTTTTAACCTACAATGCGATGTAACTCGTATATTTTGTTTATCATTATACAATAAGGTCATAAGATATCAACAAATACAATTCATCAACTATATGACAATTAATTATAAAATATTTTAAAAATAATAAATTTATATATTGATCTTTAAAGTATAAGAAATGTGCAAACATTTTTAATCAAAACCCAAACTAATATAGGTTTGAATAAAAATCCTATGCTTTGTCACCTGCCTCACTCGATAGAAAGTTAAAAAATTGCAGGGATAATAAGGAAAAAAGTGGTCCCATTAAAGTAATAATGTGCACTTATATGTTCCATGCAGAAAGATGGGGACAACATTAAATAAATATCCATTGGGCAAAGTTGATTATTAGAGAAATAATGTGCACTCGTAAGTTCCATGTAGAAAGAGAAGGACAACATGAAAACAAGTTTAATATGTAGGGTTACTACTTAGTACCTGCCCCTTATGCAAAAAATAGTTGATACTAGATGTTATTGTAAATAAGATAAAAATGATATTTAGTTTAACATATTTTTTGAAATAGATTAATATGTGGAGTAACAATGTTATTTTTATACATTCTATGTTAAATGGAATGAAAAGAAAATACTAGAGTTATACACATTATTGTTTTAAGATTGTATGAAGTATGCATCCATTTTTTGACTAGATAAAATACACATCCAAACATCATAACATATGCAATGCACATCAATATATGATAAATGTGGTGCACCAATGTGTATTATTGATTTAATTTTCTAGTGCTTTCAATATATAAGATGTCCACAAATGTAAGGAAAAGAAATGTGTATATTTTGAATGCTGCAATGATTATATATATATATATATATATTATATATATATATATATATATATTATAATATCTATATCTTATATATATATATATATATATATATATATATATATTGTGATGTCCCCAGTAATTGTAAATATTTGATTACTACAGTTAAACAAACAGGATATTATTATTATAAGTTTATATATTTATTACTTTAATCAAGCTATGCATGAAGTGAATGTCTTAATGATGACAATCATGTAATTCTCACATGTCAGGTAGTTAGGATAGGAGATTACCTATCCCTAACTATTTCCTTCAAGATTTATTCTCAAGGAAGAGATCAAAAGGACATACGTACCTAAGATCAAGAAAAGAAAGGAAGTTTATGATACCATGCCGAAATGTCAGACATACTCATAAAGCTAAGTTTGGTGAAGACCAGATAGTTGTTACATGTTAAGGCTGTTAGTCTTAAATGAGAAGTCTTGCATGTGAGTAAAAACTTAGGGGGAGACTCAAGCTTCAAAGCAGGTCTCAAGGTTGGGAGGAAATTTGGCAACTTATACTAGAGCTGTGTCTAAATAGTCAACAATAATTACTACAAAAATCAGATAAGTATTTACATATTTCTGAAAGCTAAACGTATTGTTGAAATAAAGACACGTATTTTGTTTGGAAAAGGTTTAATGTGATAATTAAAGGCCTAATGACTATAATTAGAAGTACATAATCAACATGTTAGCTATCTAACAAAAATTAGTAAATTCTAAAGAAAACACAATAAGATTTCTAAGGCTTTATAATACATAATTGTTTAAGAAAGTAGTAAAATAGGAAGCAAGAAATCTCAGAATTCATCGGAACTATGTAGAAACTTTCCAAGTAGAGTGTTACAATCTTGGAAAAAAAACGAATAATACTGCTTACAAACAACCCTGATATAGGAATAAAACATCTAGGCTTCAACACTTTTAATACTTCGTTAGCTAAGAAAATACAAGAAAAGAACATTAAATTAAATTCTAAGTAAAATTAAGCCTATTGAATTATTCTGAACTGAAAACCGTAAAGAATTTTCCCTTAAGGAAAAGAGAAAACTAGAATTGTCAATAAGATACAAAGAACAAGTTTTATTCTTAAAACATGGCATTCAAAAAAAATTGAATTTTGAACCCAAAACTTTAACCCCAAACAAGTATGGGTTATTTGGGTAATACATAGCAATGCTATGAAAATTATCAGAGATTTATAATAAACTAATAATTATTTCTCATGTTGAAACGCAGGTAGAAACCCAAAAACTACATGCAGACACAAATGATAAAATGACATCTATGAAACATATAAACAAATTCGAAGAAAATGTGACAATTGAAAATGGGTAATTGGCTAATGCCTTCTTAAAACAGAGAAGGAGAGCTAGTTTGGATAAAAATTGTAGATCTCTATCAAAAGAACACAATTGTGCAAGGGTAGAAACTCGATTCCTTCCAATCACGCAAACCATGTAACTATCAAATATACAAGGCACATAAATTCACCATAAGAGAGTTGTTTATCTAGTTAGTAACTTTAGATACAGAATTACGATCTTACAATTGAGATAAGCTTAAATATGAATTAATTAACAATGGGAAATTGCAAAACCCATTTCAAGCCACATACCCAAAACCCTTAAATTGAAAAATTGTGGCACTATGTTTAGAACATAAGAAAAATGTAGTCGCAGGGCATCTTTACACATGGTCTAGAAACATATGTCCCTTAATAGATATAAATCTAAGAATAATCTAAGAGAAACATAAGAATCTTGAATGATAAGCCAATAACCCACTAAGACTCTGATTCTCTTCAAACCAAAAGTTCACGGGATAGTCTTTCACGTTACCTGGAGGCTCGATGGAGAAGTGAGTTTGCAACCCTCAGACAGGTACAAGGAGGTAAGATTTTGTTCCCGAGCAAGCACACTCATGCAGTAAGAAACCATCGAGAGAAACCTATCAGAACCAAGTGAACAACTTATTAACACAAATGCATTAATGAATATATTGCAATGCTATATTCCAAGTATAAATACAAACCAATTACCTAGGCTAGATTGCTGTGAGAGGATGAATCCTTTGAAGCGGTCAGTGCCAGAACAATCTCTGTGGACCTAGCAGCTAGGCATACAGTCATGGTGGAGCTATGATGGAGCAGGAAGAACAACGTCAACATTACAGAAAGGTAGAAGCAAACGTGTGTGAAATCCTAAATCCATGGGCTAGAACCAAAAGGCTCTACCAGAGAGGAAGTAGAAATGCCAAAATCACTCAACGAAGCAATTGTCAAAGGAGATAAGGTTTAAATCATCACCGTCACATGGAGACACCTTACAGAGGATCGTTGGTGAGGAGACCATCCCGAGAAGGTGCCCAACAACTGGAAGGTAGTCAAAAGAACCCAAAACCCTTCTTCTGCAAACTCTAGGGTGAAACGAAGTTCATTGTATTAGATTTTAGGCTTAATAACCTTGGGGTTATCCATAAAAATATTACCAAATGCACAATGAAATCACCGGTGAATATTACGAGCATGCGAAATATCAAAGATATTATTATTATGTAAATTATGCATAACGCTTGTATCAATTCATTTAATCCATAGATGACATGTGTAATAACTTGGTTATTTATTACAATATAGATATGAAATGAAAAATTTATTTTATGATGATTTATATAATCTTATTATCTAGAGATGTGACAAGTGGTATTAGAGCACTCAGGTTGCAAAACTGAGAACTCTCGAACAAATGAATAACAATGTTTGTGATGTGCACAGAGAGAAAAAGGGAAAAGAAACTAGCATGAGGAGGAATGGACTTACAACACACAGACCCATGACAGGATCAAGACCAACATCGTTTCTAGAAACCAATCCTGAGGTATGGGTACAATTGGGAGAGGAGACGTTCAATACCAATTCTACTATTTTTAAAACTATATAAGAACTAAAGGATGAAATCCCTAGGTTGCGAGCAGAAAACGAAAAGTTGATGTAAGAACAAGAGAAAATTTTGAAGATTTTGTATGACAGATAGAATCAGTGGCAACTGATTCTGAGTCCCGAGCATGGAAACATGACTAGAGAACAGGAATTTAGAAATGAAAATGTGAAAACGAAAGGGGGCAAAGAAAATAGAGAGGATGAATCGATAATGTATCGTACCACAAAAAGAAAAAATGACAGAAAATTGAGCTGCAAGGAGAGTTTCGAAATATCAAACCTCCCCTCTTTGATGTTGAATAGGAGGAAGATACTAAAGCCTAGATTATCAATATGAATAAGTATTTTCAGTTGTATGAATATGATCACAACGTAAAGGCCAGCTTAGCCATCTATCAACTGCAAGGAAAAGCCAACTTGTGGCAAGAGGTCGTAAAGACGGTATGTGGAGTTAGTGACAAGAACATAACTTGGGAAAAGTTTCAAAGGTATTTTAAGGAAAAATATTTAACTGAAAGATTTTATGATGAGAAGACGAAATATCTTCATGACCTTCAACTGGGTCAGTTGTCTATAGACGAATTCATAATGAAATTCACGTCATTGTTGTGATCTATTCCCTACATACATGAATACAAAGCAAAGGTGCATAGATTTATCAGTAGTTTTCCGCTATTCATGAACGAACGTCTCGAATTTGACAATTCGAAGACCATGGATGAAGTTATACAAAAGGATCATATATGCTATAAAAAAAAAACAGACCAAAGGGTGATGGAGGAAAGAGGTGGTATGATAAAAAGGGAATTAAGTTTGCCTTTGGAAGCAAAGGAAATAATATTGTTGCCAACAAAGGACCCTATAAAGGTCAAGCAATCAGAAATATTAACAGAAATCAGCCCAGATTCAAATTTCCATGTGAGTCCAAAGCAAATGAACAATCTGGAAAAACTGAAGTGGAAACAATGGCTAGACCCCCAATACAGTGTTGGGGATTTAGAGGACCACATTATGTTAAAAATTTTCCATTTTGGAAGGGAACACATCAAGTGCCACAAATTCAGGAAGCATCAAATGTGGGAGAAGTGGCAAGGAGTATTCCTAAAATCAATGCTGCCCTCGAAGATCATCAGGCAAAATGCTAACCAACAATGGCGGAATTTGAAGGTAAGATCTTCGACCAAACTATATCTATTTTGATTGATCTGGGAGCTACTTTGAGTTATATAAGTGTAGAAGTGGTTGGGAAATGTCATTTACATGCTGTTAAATTTAAAAACCCTTGGCTAGTACAACTCGCCACATGAGCAAAGAGAAGGGTGTTGGCTAAGGTCAGCAATTTCCCTCTAAAGCTAGTAGGTTAGCCTATTATGTAAGATCTGAATGTCTTACCTTTAGGATCGTATGTTGTCATAATAGGAATGGATTGGTTGGAGAAACGTTGGTCCCTCATTAATTGTAAAGACAAAACTATTAATTACATGGATGAACAGGGTATGAGAAAAGAAATTTAGCGTATACAAAGACCACTGAAAATAAGGCCAGTAACAGCATCTCAATTAGCGAAATGTATTCGAAAGTGATGTTAGATTTATGCCATACAGGTGGGGTATATTAATTCACCGGAAAAATATGGTACTTTAGAAAATATACTTGTGGTACAAAATTTTCCAGATGTGTTTCCCAAGGAGATTTGGGACTACCTCCAAAGAGGAATATAGATTTTACTATTGAGCTGATCTTTGGAGCCACCCCAGTATCCCGAGCCCCTTACCGCATGATCATAACAGAAATGACTAAATTGAAAATTTCGTTACAGGAACTGCTTGATAAAAAGTATATATGCCCAAGTCTCTCTCCCTGGGGAGCTCCTGTACTCTTCATCAAGAAGAAAGATAGAGCCTTATGGATGTGCATGGATTACTGACAACTAAACCAGTTGACAATTAAGAATAAATACCCTTTTCCTCGTATTGATAAATTGTTTGACTAAGTAAATGGAGCGACTTTATTTTTGAAGATTGATCTTTGCTCAGGGTACCATCAAATTAGAATAAAGGAATAAGCTATAGCCAAAACAACCTTTAGAACTTGCTATGGCCATTACGAGTTCATTGTGTTACCATTCGGGTTAGCTAACGCTCCCGTGACCTTCATGTGTCTAATGAACAATGTTTTTCATCAATATTTGGATAATTTTGTATTGATCTTTATTGATGATACATTGATCTATTCCCAGAATATAGAATAACGTAAGGATCACCTACAAATTGTCTTGCAAACATTGAGGGAGCATTAGGTGTACACCAAGTACAGAAAATGTGATTTCTTTAAAGAAAAAATTCAATATTTGGGACACATCATTACCAAGGATGGGATTGTTGTGGACCCAGAGAAAATAAAAACCATAATGGAATATCGATTACCAAAGAATGTAGTTGAAATAATATCATTCATGGGTCTCGCTGGATAGTATACGAGGTTTGTTAAAGGATTCTCCAGGGTGGCATACCCCATTACCTCTTTGCAAAAGAAAGGAAAAACCTTCACTTGGACCACGAACTGTCAAAATTTTTTTAACCAGTTGAAGCACTTTCTTACTAGTGCACCTATTTTAAGTATTACAGACCCAAATCAAGAGTACATCATTTGTACCGATGCCAGCAAGGAAGGTGTTGGCGGCGTGCTAATGCACGAGGGAAAAGTTCTTACATATTAGTGTTGGAAACCTAAGGAGCATGAAAAAAAGTATTCGGCTTACAATATGGAGCTCACGGAAGTAATCCACACATTAAAAATGTGGTGACATTACTTATTGGGTAAGAAGTTTTTATTAATGACAGATCATAATAGTTTAACTGATTATTTCAAGCAGCCTACTATGAATGCTAGGCAAGCCCGCTGGGTCGATTTCCTAAGTGAATTTGACATTGACATAAAACACTTAAAATGAAAAGAAAAACGAGTTGTGGATGCATTAAGTCGGAAAGTAAATTGTATTTATGAGTGCTCTTTTAGTGAAGTGCATACCACTTTTAAAGAACAAATTAAGGGATCATCAATACAGGATCCTGAATATAAAATTTTATGGCAGTAAGCTAAATATGTAAATAACAACAAACAGCAATTGGGATATGTGGTAAATCTAGAAGGTATGTTGATTTATAGAGGGAGAATGTACATTCAAAACCAAAAAAATATTAAAAAATTAATTTTAGACGAATACCATAAAATTCCTTGTGTAGGCCATCCAGGATATCAAAAATTAATCACTGCACTTAGAAAGGAATATTTCTGGCCTAGCATGAATAAAGTGGTGGCTGAATATCTGACTCTTTGCTTGGAGTGTCAACAAGTGAGAGCAGAACACTAGCACCGAACTGGACTACACCCATTTCCTATTTCAGAATGGAAATGGGAAACTATTTCCATTTATCTTATTACAAGACTACATAAGTCTAAATAATAGAATGACCCAATAATGGTGGTAGTAGATAAGTTGAGCAAGTCTACTCACTTTATTCCAGTACAGTCTACTTTTAAGGCCATTCAAATTGCTAACATATTCATGCAAGATATTTTTACGCTACATATAATACCAAGGGTTATAATTTCCGACCGTGATGTAAAATTTACATCGTCTTTTTTGAAAGCCTTATTTCACGGTTTAGGCACAAAACTACATTTTAGCACTACCTATCACCCTCAGATGGATGGGAAGACTAAGTGAGTGAACTAAATAGTGGAAGATATGTTGCGGACTTATGTAATGGAACAACCATCTAAATGGGAGGATTATATACATTTAGTGGACTTTTCTTACAACAACAGTTAACATACATCCTTGCAAATGATTCTATTTGAAGTATTATACAGACGCAGGTGCAGGGAACCCTCGAGTTGCGGCAGACCGGAGGATACATTGATGTTGGGTCCTGACATGTTAAAAGAAATGGAAGATATGGTTAAAAAAGTGTGCTCAAATTTAAAGTCTGCTCAGGTCGAAATAAATTTTTTTTTGGACAGAAGACAATTTTTTGAGAGTTTCAAGTTGGATATCATGTTTACATTCGTGTATGATCCAAAAAGAGTAATCTTGATTGGGGTGGGTGTGCTAAATTAGCACCAGGATTTTGCGGTCCTTTCCAAATCTTGGTCCGAATTGGACCTGTGGCTTATCAGATTTCTTTGCCCAGCCACATAGGTGTGCGTAATGTTTTTCATGTTTCCGTGTTATATATATATATATATATATATATTATATATATATATAATATATATATATAATATATATATATATATATATTATATATATATATAGATATGATCCCAACCATATAATCAATTGGCAGGATATACAGGTAATTAGATTATTCATAAGGGACATAATGTATTATAAATAATTTCCTAGGCAGATTTCCAAAGGAAAGAGCTGACTAATTTTTTTTTATGTGTAGGTCGAACCGGAAAGTGAGTTTTGGGTCAAACCCCTAGGTATACTCCATCAGAGATAAGTAATGTTGCAGAGATGAATTATCACCCAAGTTAAAGTGAAAGGGAAACACTTTGGGCCAGAGGAGGGCACCTGGGAGGATGAATAGGTTATGAGGGAGGCTTTTCCAAATCTATTTGCAGTAGAGAAACATCAGGATGATTTTTAATCTTATGGTGGAAGATCTGATGTCCCCAATAATTGTAAATATTTAATTACTACAATTAAACAAACGAGATATTGTTATTATAAGCTTATATATTTATTACTTTGACTAATCTATGCATGAAGTCAATAACTTGATGATGACAATCATGTAATTCTCACATGTCAGGTAGTTAGGATAGGTGGTTACCTATCCCTAACTACTTCCTTGAAGATTTATTCTCAAGGAAGAGATCAAGAGGGCATACGTACCTGACATCAAGAAAATGAAGGGAGTTTATGATACCATGACGAAATGTCAGATGGACTCATAAAGCTAAGTCTGGTTAAGACCAAATAACTGTGACATGTTAAGACCTTTAGTCTTAAAGGAGATATCCTACATGTGAGTAACAACGTGGGGGGAGACTCAGCCTTGAAAGCGGGTCTCAAGGTTGGGAGGAAATTCAGAAACTTATAGTCAAACTAGGTCTAAGCAGTCGACAATAATTACTAGAGAAATCAGATAAGTATTTACATCTTTCAGAAAGTTAAACGTACTGTTGAAATAAAGACATGTATTCTGTTTGGAAAAAGTTAAATGTGCTAATTTAGTAAAGACCTAATGACTATCGTTAGAAGTATATAGTCAGCATGCTAGCTATCTAACATAAATTAGTAAATTCTAATGAAAAGACAGTAAGATTTGTAAACGAGAGTAACAATTTTCCTTTAGGAGAGTCCACTTCCTAAGGCTTCATAATACATTAATATTTAAGAAAGTAGTAAACGAGGAAGCAAGAACTCTGAGAATTCGTCAGAACTGTTTAGAAACATTCCAAGGCAAGGTTTATGGTTATGGAAAATGAATGAATAATATTGCTTACGGACAACCCTAATACATGAATAACAAATGTAGGTTTCAACACTTTTAATACTTCATTAGCTAAGAATAATTCAAGCAACGAACATTAAATTAAATTCTAAGGAAAAATTAAGGCTATTGAATTATTTTGAACTGGAAACCAAAAAGAATTTTCCCTTAAGAAAAAGAGAAAAATGGAACTGTCAATAAGATAAAAAGAACAAATCTTACTATTAAAAAATGTTATTCAGAAAATAATTGAATTTCGAACCCAAAACTTTAACCGCAAACAAGTATCGGTTATTGGGTAAAACATAGCAAGACTATGCTGTGAAAATTATCAGAGATTTATAATAAACTAATAAGTATTGTTCATGTTGGGATGTGGGTAGAAAGCCCAAAATGACATGCAGACACAAATGCTTAAATGACATGTATGAAACATATAAACAAATTCTAAGAAAACGTAATAATTGAAAATGGGTAATCGGCTAATGCCTTCTTAAAACAAAGAAGGAGAGCACGTTCGGATAAACATCATAGACCTCTATAAAAAATAATGAACTATGCAAGGGTAGAAACCCGATTCCTTCCAATTATGAAACCATGTAACTATGAAATATACAAGGCACGTAAATTCATCGTAACAGAGCTCTATATCTAGTTAGTAACTCCGGATATGAAATTACCATCTTACAATTGATATAAGCTTAAATATTGTTGGACACCTAATCCTTAATGGGTTAGTGTGGAAGCCGAATGGACAAAAGGAGTCCAAGAGACCTTGGGATTTGAAACCCAACGGTCACATAATGTACTATAAATGTATATCTCTTGTTAATAAAAATTTTACTCTCATGATTTATCATTGATATTGTTCTTGCTCCCATGTGTGTTTAACATGGTATCAGAGCGGGCGATTGCTAGTCCTGCTCCAATTTGAGCCACTTGTTTTGTGGTCTCTATATATATGTGAGTTCAGCGTTACCTGACCTCTGTCTACCATATTCCTTTTACCTGGCTCTCTGTCAGCTAGAAGGTGTCTGTCCATGAATGTTTGTATGTTTTCCATATACCATTTATAAAACCTGCGCACTGCTCTTCTGTTGCGCTGTCATGCTGACCTGATTTGAAATGTTTGCATTGTCATACTGTAAATAGTTGAGCGCTGGCCTGACGTTGAACACTGGCCTAACTTTGAAACGTTTGAGCTAGCCTAACATTGAACGTTGGACTGTCATATGCATTCCTATTACTAAGCGCTGTCCTCACTTGAGCGTTGTCCTGACCTGAGCACTGTCTTGACTGAGCGTTGTCATAAAACAATAAAACGTTCCCCTGAACGTTGTCCTACTTCCGCTGTCCGTTAAAATTGTTTTATCTCTCGATTTCCTTAACGCCTCTGTCCTCTGAAATATCTCTCGAATGTTTGAATGTTACTTCGTCTCTTCCCAAGCACTGACATGGTATAATAACGCTGATGGTGAGTCTGTGTTTTTTAACGCTGCTGGTAAAGTCTGTAAAGTTTGTGTTTTTAACACTGTGTTGCTCTGATCCGAGGATTCTTGTCAAATAATTCTCTGAGTTTTGTAGACCAGAAGAACGCCTCTACGTTTTGTGGACCATAAGAATGCATTAAATGTTTTTGGCGTATTGCTGGTGAAATTTTGTTGATAAGAGCTTGAAATTGCATCAGATGATAAAGGAATGCTTAAGATTGTCGAGTTTGTTTTAGGTTTCCGCTAAAGAATGGAGTTCAGTGGATGGCACAAGCTTCGGCTTTGAGATTTTCCTCTTAATTATGGAGTAATGATTAAGCGAGGTCCGAGGTCTAGAGAAAATTGATTTAAAGATTGCAGAGTGAGCTCAAATATGGAGTCGTGATTAAGTTTTGAGTTCGTATCAAGCCAATCCTTTGAATGGTAAGCTAGCGCCATTGAATGGAAGCCATCCTCTCTAAAGTCCTGCGGTATGCAATATAACTTCCACAGGTATATTCTAAGCTATATGGCCTTTAGGACAACACGTTGGCATTTGTGGATAAGAATGAGGCTTTAACAACAAAAATTATCTACTAGAAATACAATATCTTTGAGCCTTTGCCAATATGTCCAAAAATACGTTGCACTAGATTATAATAATTGCATTCATACAGCACTTGAAGCATGTTCAGATCACATACAACCCTGCTAGAAGAAATCAATAAACGAGAATATAAATTGAGAATTTCTAAAAGACGTGACTCAGAACTACAAAAATTAGAGTGCTTTTCTATTGACTTCTTAGCTAGCACCGTGTGTGGGAAATCGTGCTTGGATCATGGCGTAATCGACATATGGTCTGATTTGGTTTGGTTACAAGCGTTGTTTTTCAATTAGTGTTCAGTTAATGGCACAACGTTGAACACTGTCTATTGATTCAAGGGTGGAATGTCAGTAACCACTGGGGATGTTCAACACGATACAACGACACTAAATCGGGGATGACGCTGAAAAGCCTGCTCGGAAACTCTTGAGACTTACGTTTTCTACAGGAAACACATGGAGATGGGTTCTTAGTAGTGAAGCCCAATCCACCCATTCATGCAAAGAACTATAGAATCTATTTTGTGTTAAAGTTTTGTGGATAGACTCTTCCGAAAATTGTGTGGATGTGGGGTCGACGTATGCCAGTAAGGATATTATTGTTTGTTGTCGTTGAGTGGAGCTATTGCAGACATTATAAAGACAAATTTCTATGATATAGTACTAAGCACTGCTAGTGCATCATTAAGTGCTGAGTTTATGTTGAGTTCTCTATTTCAGGGTTACACTCAGTATATCAAAATTTGTTATCTTTGAAAATTCATTTGAAGGCTTCATTTGTAGTGAGATTATTGATCTATGATTTTGTACTACCTCATTGAACAGGTGTCATCTACAACAACCAAGGGCAAAGTTTTGTGTGAACGTGTCTATGAATTGATGTAATCTATTAATTTGATGCAAGGAGTGTTGTTGACTATTTGCATTAGACAGAGATTAGATTTAGAGATTTGATATGACAATATTGACACATTATTATTTGTAAATGCCTATGATAAAGCAACTATTGAGTTGGTACTATTGACATTGTTGATCTATAGACATGTATTGATGAAGTGGAGTATGAGTTCACATTCTAGGGTTTCAGGGATAAGTCTTGCATTACCAAAGTATTATTGACTGAATATGCTGATGGATAGAGTTTGATGATGACAAGCCTTGATACGCTACTATATCTTTACCACTGTTGGTTTGATCATTGCTATGGCAATGTTGCAATGGACAAAACATGGTTGAGATTGCTCTACTAAGGCTGTCGACAAATTTCATTTGCAAAGAAAGTCAAAGATTGACTCTCTTTTTCACAGTGTGAGTAGTTTGAATAATTTGATAAGTACATTAAAGCAACGAGTCATTTTCTACATTGAAATTGGTATTGTGTTGTCTGCTACAGTGACATTGTGATATTGGCATCGTGCTACTCATCTAATAATTGCAATTATTTATCATTTTATAGACCAATTTGTAGCTGAAGATAACATCAGTTCTCTGATTATATTGGCCTGAAATGGATAGAATAGATGATGTATTGAAACTACTGAATAATTTAATACTTTCCATTGTTGATGAGATGGTTAAGATCAAAAAAACCTCTCTTTCCAATATTAAAATTTGTCTCCAAAATGCACATGAGAATATTGAGTTTTTGCAGCTTGATACAAAGTCGCAGCAAGAAGAACTACTGCAATGGAGTCATCATTCTGAACCTGTTTCTGTTCAGAAGATTGAAACAGACTCCCATAAACAGTGAGACAATAATGTTACAGTGCATTTAGATAAAGCAGCAGTTGTACATGCAGATGCAGAAACTCAGTCTGCACTTTCCAAGCCCATCATCAGACCTTGGGAACAACTTGTCCACAACAAGCACAGAACTGGTCTTGGATATGACAAGGACTTGTCCTTTCATATTCCAGACTACTCAAAGCCCATTCAGTTTCAGAGTGCTAGATTCATTCATGACAGTTCACCTCCTCCTCATGACAGTTCACCTCCAGTTGTTCCAGATTATGCCCCTCTTCCACAGCAACAACAACAACAACAACAACAGATCGTGAAATGCCAACACTGTGACCGAGTTTTCCATTTCAAAGATGATTGTTTTGATCTTCATCAATGTAAGCACTGTCATAAAACCACCCATTCTTCACACAGATGCTTCAGAAACAAACGTCCTGCAAGAACAAAGATTCATCGTGGATGGATTGCTTCTTGGCAATGGGAATCAACAGCCAAGAAGATATTCCAAACACATGTCAGAACTTGTTCCACAGTATTGAACAATCTTGCGGTTGAGTTTTCTCTATCATCTCACCTTGTATCTAACAGGGGGAGAAATGATGGTCATCTACAAGCTTCAAAGCCACATCAAGCGAGCCTGAGCCACAACCTGCCACACCAGTTTCAGAGTTGTAGCCAAAGACAAAGATGCTCATGAACATGCCTTCAGTTGCCAATCTGGGACACTTCCTCTAGAAAAAGACTTCAGTTTCTTGCCAGTTTCGGAAAAATTCCAGGAACAAAATTAAGAACACTTCCTCTAGCAGAAGACACCAGCTTCTTGCCAGATTTGGAAGAGTTCCAGGAATTGCATTAAGCATTCTAGAGTTGTTGGTCATCCTTAAACCATCACAGGTTGAGACTTGCCTTTTTAGGTTGAAGTTCTCCCTCTTATGCGAGGTGAGACCTCCCTTTCATGGTTGAAGGTTTCCCTCTTCAAATCAATAGGAGCACTTCTTCTAGTAGAAGACTTCACCTTCTTGCCAGTTTTGGAAGAGTTCCGGGAACTGCACTAAGCGTTCCAGTGTTGGTGGTCATCCTTAAACCACCGCCCTTTATACCAACATTTCATAGAGCACATTCAGCCTAGTGCTGCCATGCATATTTGCACATTTTGTATTACAGCTTTCTTCTTGGACTCATACATAACCCTTCAGATTAAAGGGGGGAATGTTGGACACCTAATCCTCAAAGGGTTAGTGTGGAAGCCGAATGGACAAAAGGAGTCCAAGAGACCTTGGGATGTGAAACCCAACGGTCACATAATGTACTATAAATGTATACCTCTTGTTAATAAAAATTGTATTCTCATGATTTATCATTCATATTGTTTTTTCTCCCATGTGTGTTTAACAAATATGAATTAATTTACAATGGGAAATTGAAATACCCATTTCAAGCCGCATACCCAAAACCCTTAAATTGAAAAATGACGACACTATGTTCAAAACATAAGAAGCTGGCATGATAAGCCAATAACCCACTAAGACTCTGAATCTCTTCAGCCCAAGAGTTCATGGGACAATCTTTCACATTACTCGGAGGCTGGATGGAGAAGTGAGTGTGCAACCCTCAAACAAGTACAAGGAGGTAATATTTTGTTCCCGAGCAAGCATACTGATGCAGTATGAAACCCTTCGACGAAACCTATCAAAAACAAGTGAAAAACTTAATAACACAAATGAATTAATGAATATATTACCATGCAATATTCCAAGTATAAATATAAACAAATTGCCTGGGTTGGACTGTTGCCACAGGACAAATCCTTTGAAGCGGTATGCGCTAGAACGATATCTGCAGACCTAGCAGCCAGACATACAGTCATGGCAGAGCTATCATGAAGCATGAAGAACTTCGTCAACATTACAGAGAGGTAGAAGCAAACCTGTGTGAAACTCTGAAGCCATGGGCTGGAACCAAAAGGCTCTTAATGATCGGAAGGGAAATGCTAAAATCACTCAACCAAGCGATTTCCAAAGGAGTTAGGTTTTCAATCATCGTCGTCAGATGAGTCACCTTACAGATGACCATTGATGAGGAGACCTTCCCACTAAGGTGCCCAACAACTCGAAGGCACTCATAGGAAGATAGAACCCTGCTTCCACCAACTCTAGGGGGAAACAAAGTTTATTGTATTAGATTTTAGGCTTAATAACCTTGGGTTTATCCATAAAAATATTACCGAATGCACATCGAAATCACTCGTGAATATTACCAGCATGTGTAAGGCTTGTATCAAGTCATTTAATCCATAAGTGACAGGTGTACTCACTTTGTTATTTATTACAATATACATATGAAACCACATTTTTATTTTACCATAATTTATATAATGTTATTGTCTTGATATATATATATATATATATAATATAATATATATATATAATATAATATATATATAATATATATATATATATATATATATATCATTGCAATTTTGAAAAAAAATTACACCATACTATTTCAAAAGCTTAAATAATCTAAATAGATGTTCCCTCCCTCAAAAGAAACTGAACTGAAAAATCAAAATAAGATAAAATCAACTTTAATTTTCGTCGAAGTAGGAGAGTCGGCATAAAAATAATATTACTCATGTGTAAAAAAATTCTTTAGAAATATGCCTAAAAAACAAACAATTAAAATAATTATACGAAATAACTGTTATATGATGATGATGATGATGGTGGCATTGGTGGTTAACGTCCACTAAGACCAAAATTTGGTCTGTCGGACCTAAAGAAACAAATTATTTATTTTGATTTAAGATTTTATTCCTATGCTCAAAAAGCTTGGAGAGAAGCCTCTCGAGCTCACTATAATTTTGACATCGTAAAAGGCTAGGAAGGTCAGTATTGCGACAAAGATTATGAAACTGAGATCTAATGTGGTTGTATGAGGGGCACTATAAGAGGAAGTGGTTTTCATCCTCGATGTTCCTATTCTCACACAGATGGTAGATCCTTTCCATCCATGGTGTTTTAGGAACCACCCAATGACCTGTTTCACTATGGAGCTCATGAGAGTTCATTCTAATCTTCGCTATATTAATTTTCTTCTTTGAGCTTGTTAAAAAAGAGAGATACTTTTGATCTTCTGGGGTGGGGTTGATGACCTTCTTACAATAACTTAATTTTCTTTTAGCTGCTAAATCTTTCTCACACCACATCTTTTCTTTGAACTTAGAAGTAACAATATTTTTAATGTTATTAATGTTTTGCAATGCATCATTCTCGTTGATCTCCCAAAGGTTTAACCAGGCCCTCGTGTCTTTATACCACAACCACTTGAAGCTTAGGTGGTTTTGGCTGGAATTTAAAGGTAGCTTAGGAAGTCTATGATCTCCTATGTTATTGAGTTTGTGCTTGTACAACAAAAGCCTAGTCATAGCTAGGCTCTTGATAGGGGAAAGACCTACTTCTATAAGGAGAATTGGATAGGGTGTATTGCTTATAATTTTTAGGTTATATGTTATAAAACGCTTCTGGATTTGCTCAATCTTTCGCCAGGATTCTCTAGAGATGCTGCAACCCCAGACCTCACATCCATATAAGATAACAAGAATGACTAAAGTTTCAAAGATGAACTTCTTTTTATCCCACATTACGAGGTTTGCCATTTTACAATTATTTTCAAGACCAAAATAAGCTTTCCACCCCCCATTAATCCTTTTATCAATGCTATAGTTCCAGTTGAGCTTATGATGAATATCAATTCCTAGGTACTTGTAAGAATACACTTCCTCCAAGTTATTATTGTCATACATAAAATTAGCGTAAGTTTCCTTCTTGGATTTGATAATCATAACTTTTGTTTTGTTAGTGTTAACAATCATACCCATGGTAGAGCAGAAATCCTTATGAAGCCTAAGTTGCTTATAAATATCAAATGGGCACCTTGCGAGAAGAACAATATCATCAACATAGAGAAGAAGCATGATGCCTATCCCAGCTAAGATCGTGCCAACACAACCTGCTTCCTCTAAATAACCTTCAAGCTTGTCGATGTAAATGCCAAATAAGATAGGGGAGAGGGGGCAACCTTGTTTATCTCCAATATTACATTTAATATCTTTCGACCACCCCTCATTGCTTTTTAGCTTGGCAATTACATTATCGTATAATGTTATAGCGATAGCTCTCAACTCGAAAGGAACCTTTAGCTCTTCTAATCTATTCCAAAGGTTGTTTCTAGGAATCGTATTGAAAGCCTTTCTAAAGTCCACAAAGCAACAAAAGAGATTGGATTTATCATTACGACATTCCTCCACAATGATCCTAAGTGTAACGAGGTGGTTTCTTATTGAGTGATGCCTTCTAAAACCCGTTTGGCCTTTAACCCGCTTATCTTCACTTTCAAGCCATATGCTTAACTTCTTTTCCAAAATAATACCATATAGCTGGGCTAAGAGAGGGCTGATCATAATGGTCCAATAATTAGAGGCATTATTTGTATCCCCACTTTTAAAATAGGGATAATGAGGCTCTCAGTCCAAGGTTTAGGGAACCCCTGCTTGACTACTTCATTGAAAAGCTTGTGGATGTGGGGGATGAGGTTAGGACCTCCAATTTTTAAGATTTTTGCCTCGTAACCTTCGATGTCCTTACCTCTCCCATTTGCTAGGCATTTAACCCCAAAATCAATGTCTTCTAATGAGAAAACTTCTTTTGTTGTGAGGAGGGTTTCAAAGTTATCCATGACATTTGGAGATTCATAAAGCTTTTTAAGATAGGAATTCCAATCGCGTAAAGAAATTTTATTATTATCTTTAGTTAGTGAGAATCTGCCTCCAAAATTTCTTAGGAGCTACCTTAGAGAGCTGTAAGAGATTCTCTTGTCTTTTACGAATGTACTGCCTCTTTTTCCTTTTAGTTAGGGCTTTGTATACTTTTATCTTGCCCATTTAAAGAGATTCATCAACAACTTCCTTAATTGCTCTCCTCGCACTATTACAATCTTGGTCATACCATGGGTTGGTTTTTTTATTTCTTTTATTATTTGAAACTTCAATTGAGAACTTGTTAGTAGAATATAAAAGGGTTGTAGTAAAACTATGATAGAGGTCTTCTATGTTGTCTATACTAGAGAAAGGAAGCGACTTAGTTTTTAAAAAAAACTATGTTGTCTATACTCTTCTTAACATTAATATTAAATATTATAAATATAATTATTTAAAAAAAACATGTAAAAATAAATAAAACAAATTTAAACTTATTCATTATTAAAAAATTAGTATTATATATTTGAAATAAGAATGAAAATATAAACTTATTAAAAAGAAATAGTATTATATATTTGAAATCAAAAATGAAAATACTTATGGATTTAGTTTAATATATATTTGAAATCAAAAACCTAAATAAATTAGTATTATAATATTTGAAAATAAGAATGAAAATATAAACTTATTAAAAAGAAATAGTATTATATATTTGAAATAAAAAATGAAAATACTTATGGATTAGTATAATATAATTTGAAATCAAAAACCTAAATAAATTATTTTTATTAATTGAATTTATTTTATAGTAAAATAATCTTTTTAGTTTTTAACTTTTAAATTCTCATTTAAATTAATATTATATATTTGAAATAAAAACCTAAACAAATTATTTTTAATAATAAATTTATTTTATAGTAAAATAATCTTTTACTTTTAACTTATTTCACACTATTCTGAATTATAAAAATATGACAGCAAGCTTATGTTTAAATCTGTGGCTCTACTTTTATTCCGGTAAAATTAGTCCAGATATAACGCAGACGACATATTTGGAGGTGTGATTTTGGAAGTATGCGAAAGTTTTCAAGTCCCTTCGGTTTGGATCACCAGCCATTGTTTCAACTTTCATGTGACCCGTAGCCTAGTGCCTTTGTACTCTAAAATGAGAATCGTCTTTTTCAATCAAGTTACCATGATATATGCGGACATTCATCTCTAATTGCGCGGTAGTTGGAGATGAACATGTATTAAATCTCGTAAATGTTCTAAAATCTAAACATAAACTTCTGGTGAACATCAAGAGAAATGCTTTGTCGGTGATAAACTCATGGAAGGGTAAACAGACAGTACCTAAAAATTAAACCCTGGAATCCGTGCATCACATCATCTGGAAAATTTAATTTCGTGGACACTTGGTTGTATAAGATTTTTCCATTTTTTTTTAAATAATTTGTAACTTCCTAATTATACACATATATTTTAAATATATATTTTTTAAATTTATATTTTACAAATTATTTTGTATGCCTTCATAATGGCTCGGTCGGCGAATTTAACCTGTCTAGACACTGAAATTGATTGAAGAGATTCCCGTGATTTTGACGACACTTTGAAACGAAATTTTGGACCTAACACCATAATTATAATTTTACAATTCGTTATCCAACGATGAATCTGTATGTGAATCCATAATAGGAGGCCGTATATCTTCATAAAGTGAATGGTCATAATTACCTGTCTCTCCTTAGATGAATGGTATCGGATTAAAACAGCAGATTTGGCTCATTGTACGCGGTACGATAGATTCTGGTCCTCACTGTCGCTATTCTCCCACATTCTTGCGATAGTGCCCATTCTTGATAGATTCTTGTCCTCATCTTTATTGCTGAAATATTTTGGGAATATCTTCTAATCTATGCAAAATTTTATTTATAAGGTTTGTAGAGGAGAGGTTAAATTTTCAATTGTAGGGTTAGCGAGGAGTTGTTCCAGGCCACTGATATGTTTTCCGTGTCATTAAGAGCCAGGTTTGTAGAGGAGAGCTTAAAATTTCGATTATAGGGTTAGTGAGGAGTTGTTCCAGCCCACTGATTTGCTGTCCTTGTCATTAAGAGCCCTGGAATTCTTAGTGTTAGACAGATCTCTGAGGAGGAATAACAATTCCCGTAAGATGTTGAATGTAAGTATAGATGTCTTCGTGATAATGAGGTTTGGAGTTCGACTCTCTGTTGTTATTGCTGTATTAGGCTGACAATATATTGATCTGCAGAAAACTGTGATACGGTTGGATATGAAGGGTTGCGATAAATGCGAGAAGATTGCCTTGCAATCTGTTACGAAAATCGAAGGTAATGAACTATTAGGCTTATTGCGATTACTTTGTTTTTACAGGATAATTTCCAAATTTTGGGTGATTGCAGGAATCCATTCGCTGTCGATCGAAATGGAAGATTGCACGCTGACTGTGATCGGAGAAGCGGATCCCGTTTTCGTGGCCAAAAAGCTGCGAAGGAAATTCAAGTGCGTTGAAATTGTCTCAGTCAAGCCCATGCCGCCGCCGCGGCCGCTAGCGCTGCTGGCGGCGGAGGCGCCAAGGGGCAAAAATCCCGATACATCTAGCAGTAAGGAAAAGGACAAAAATAGCGATAAACGGCCACCGCCACCGATAACGCAAGTGCCACCGGAAGATCTACCGCCATTGCCACCGCTACCGACAGACCAATTGCCATCGACTACGTTTCCGCCTCCGCCTCCACCCTGTACCACTCCTCACTGTATTTGTCCACCCTGTACCGCTCCTCCCTGTATTTGTCCACCTCCACCGAATTTTCCCTGTACTCCTCCCAATAATTGTCCTCCAGCGTGGAAGCCACCCAAATGTTGCCCTCCAGGCTTGTCTTGTTCATGCAGATTAGAAAAGCGCTGCCCCAAATCCTGTGCTTGTCCAAACAAATCTGAGATAATGTGGCCACAATACCATAATCCTTTGGCTCCCGATGAAGTTTGGTATGTTTGGAAGGAAGACCAACAGGAATCGTGCACCATCATGTAATGATAATAGAAGATGTGCTAGTTGATAGAGTAAGAATTTCAGGTTTATGTTTGTATATCAGGAGTATATTGAAGTGTGGTTGCTGTTGCCTAGAAATGAGAATGGCAAGATGATAGTTCTGTATTATGATTTATTTGTGTATTATCCTTTGTCTACAGTATTATTATTATTCCTGGTGTTGACTGCTACCATCTAAATTGCACTTGCGAAATATGAACTGAGTTTCTCAATTTCTTAATTTGTAGGGATCACTTTTCTATTATTAATATGAACTGAGTTTCCCACTTTCTTCATTGGTAGGGATCACTTTTCTATTATTAATATGAACTGAGTTTCCCACTTTCTTCATTGGTAGGGATCACCTTTCTATTATTTCATATTGTGACATGTCAGATTGATGAAATGAGTTTCTTCTTTCTTCAATTGTATGGATCAGTTTTCTATCATTTCAGAAAAATAAGTTACAAAATGCCAGCAAACAACCTTGAAGATATCTAGGTGTTGTTTAAGAAGACATTACTTGATACTCAGGTCCTGGTTGACAGGGCGTTTTGAGCATGAATGCCCCTCCAGCAATGCAACACGTCTAGAAACTTGAAGAGCAACCCTAGTTAGTTAAAGAAAATATGTATGCTCATTAATTGAACAGTATAGAACAATCGTTAACTTGGATTTATCCTATCAAGATTTTGAACAGTTCACCAAACTTTGAATAACAGTCTTACAAGTTTATTTATTTAACGGTATAGAATTATCTTAACTTGGATTCATCATCATATCAAATTAGATAGAAATAACTAGAGAAATAACTAGAAATGTGGTTAAGAATTGGTTTGTAATTTTATAATAGGTGGATTTTAATTAATAATTGGTTTGTAATTTTATAATAGGTGGATTTTAATTAATAGATGAAATAAGTTTTATTGAAAGTCAAATTTTTAGATATATTGCGGTTTTTTGTGATTTAAAATGTATTTTTGAACATTTTTGAATGCATAAATAAATTTAGCATTTAAAAAATTTATTTAAGCAATAAATCTCAATTAATTAAACAACTTAAATATATGAAAAATCTATACAAGATTTAGAACAAAATTGACCAGAAAAAATGCCACAAAAATATATTTTTTGTAATATTTAGACTATACATTTAATTAATATATTAATTTATTTTAATTTTATTAAACAAAAATATTGTAATGATTTTTTTAGATTTTAATTTTCGCTAAATTAATTTTTATTTATAAATTTGTAGATTTCCATGGTTCTTTAGTTTGATATCACTATTTATTTTTATATATATAAAAGCAATGAGATTATTTCTAGAAAGAAATATTATTATTTCTTCGTTATATTATATTCTTGGCATAATATATTGAAATCATATTCAATTAATTTTCTCTAAATTAATTTTTATTTATAAATTCTTAAATTTCTATGGTTGTTCAGTTTGATATAACTATATATATATATATATAGATATAAAAGCAATGAGATTTATTTCTAGAAAGAATTATTATTATTTCTTCATTAATATTATATTCTTGGCAATAATATATTGAAATCCTATCAAATATAATATTGCAAAGAATTCTCACTTAAAAAATATCTTAAAGTAATCTGCAAATTTGATTAAACTAAATTATTTACCATATGTTATCACAAATTGAAAAATATAAATATTACAACCAAAATCTTATTGCAAAAATTTCCTACTTAAAAAATATCTTAATGTAATCTACAAATTTGATTACATAAAGCCAAATTATTTACCTTCAAAAATATAAATATTACAAACCAAATCCTTAATCCTGCAGCTGATTCCAGAACACTTTCCCTACAAATGCTTTATTAAATTTATATTACAGCTTTTACTTTTCTAATAATACATTCCATCCCCTTTTAAATTGTAGCCTTAAAAGCATGAAAACGCAATTTTGTCTAAAGGTTCATGCAAAGAACAAAGATGATAAAGTAATGATGGAATTTTCTAATGGATAATTTTAATTTTAATAACTGTGAAACATTATTTATAACGTTTGTAGTTTTTTATTCGATTAAGTTAATCATTTAAAAATTCTAATCCTTATCCTTATGTGACATTTACATTACTCCCTAATCAACATTTTATTGATTCAATCACGAGGGATGAATAATTTGCCATAATGACCATTTTTCCACGTTCGCAATATCATTTATACTATATGAACCATGAGTGGCACTCTACAATTGAATTGACCGTCCTATTTCTGTTCACCATCCACCTTGACAAGTGATTTTTGTCTGGACACGAGAATTGTTCTTGGCTTATTATTAATCCATTGCTGTTCACCATCCACCTTTTAATAAGACAAGAGATTTTTGTCTGGACACGATAATTGGTCTTGGCTTATTATTAATCCATGCTGCATAGCAGGGACTATAGCATTCGATCGAGCGTTGAATTCATATTAGTTGTCGTTGACCAAACAATATGTTGCCGTACATTTCAGGGTTAACCAGTGTTTTAAATAAAATGTTCTATGCAATAGAGTTTTATCCAATGTTTTTGTTTCGACCTCTTATTGCCGGCTCAACTATATACTTTTCTCAAAAGTTAGGATAAAGAGTTTGGGGCTCCACTGTGTACTTTTCTCAAAAGTTAGGCTAAACAGTTTTGCAGGCTCGACTCTATGCTTTCATTTGCCTACCAGCGAGATAGCCATGCATAAGCTATGCTTGCCAGCGATATAGCCATGCATAAGCTATGCTTGACAACATTCCACTTATTTCCACTGCTACCTATTTCAAAATTCACCTCAGCCTGCCAGCTACACAATCTTGGGTTTCGACATCCTTCTTGGGTTTCAGGATCCCACCGGTGAGTGATATCTGCATCCTTTCCATTTCGATAGACAGAATCAGATCCTGCATAGTCGAAGAATTCATCATAGAGAGCAGAGGCTATATCCTGCATATCCTCCTGACAACAGTGGAAGAAGTCATCATAGAGAACATAGGCCATAGAGGTCGGTATATAGAGGCAGATAGAGGTAGATATTCAAAAGGGAACTCAAACACTCAACCTTTCAGCAAAAGAAAAGGTAAGGTGTTTTAAGCGTCCTTCAACTCTACCTACCTTATTAATGTTGAATCTGAAGTATATAATTAGATTCAGTATAAAAAAAACATACATGTGCAGAGAAAAGAATATGTGGAGACCCTCGAACCAAGTCTGTTTTGTTTTTGTAGCCCTCTGTCTAAATAAACAAGCAATTTATCACTATTAAATAAGGTAAAAATGCATTCTGTCAATGATTAACACAATGCTTTTGGAATTTAGTACATGCAAAATATTACCAAATTATTAATCACTCTGCTTTTGCAAGTTCTTACATGCAGAATATTACCAGATTATTACCTTCCAGCAACGGTAATGAGCACTGTCGATGATTGACTATCAATTGCCCTTCTCAGAAATTGGCTTTCTCAGAAATGCGAAGTAGCTACAGCAGTCCACTGTGTCGACATCTAGCTCGGACAATGTCAAGAGCTAACCAGCCTGCTATCGGGCCTTTAATGTGCCCGATAGCGACCAGTGACCATACATACGCATGCTATGCGGCATCCGTTGATGTGACACGCTGATTGACTAGTAAACATGGTTCGCCATTTAATATAGATGCCCATACATTTAGAAGCATACATACATCGTGGTGGATTTGCTGTGAACTGAAGTGGAATGGCGCCTGGAATTTCAAATTTCAAGTTTGCGCGCCAAATTTATGTAACAAGTTTTTGAATAGGGATGCAATGGATTTTTATTTCATTTTCCTCCTGGAATGATTGATGAACTCCGCCTCTCGGGCACGAGTGTCACACCTTGAGCAGAAGGCGCGAGGAACCAGAAGCTCGTTCTCTTGGCAAATGACAAGCTCCTCTCCAATGTATGGGCAGTTATCATGATGGAGAGTTACAACTATCATGTCCAGGGCAAGCTCGTGGGCACTGCCTTTGCGCTATCAAATGTGATGATAAAATTGCCACAAATCCCACCGAGATGTAAAAGGACATGCTTCTGAAAGCATTGGAGAGGGCCATATCTGGAAATAGAGCTACCCTAAATGCCTGAAATTCCTCTAAATTTAGTGATGTTGATTTCCCTTTGCTGAGCAGCTTTAGCTTCCTTCGGGTGCGGTCCATTTTGAGCCGAGTCAGGGGCTGAGGTAGCCATTTATGCTGAATTTTGGAGGCGAAAGCATCGTTGGAAGAGGAGAGAAGGGTGTAGACACTAGTGGAGGCATGTAAAAGTTGATACAGATAAGGGCCTTGGAAGGTGTATTGAGTTAAACTCATGCATTCTTGCCATGGCTGACTAAAATGAACGGAAACTTTCTAAGCTCATTTTCCACTCTCTTGGAGGGGGGGTGGTCCCATTCTCTATATGATGTTGAACCCAGTTAAACAAAGCATTCGGCTCTGCTCAGTAGCGTGCACAAACTTTGTTGATTACATCTATTTAGTTGCTATGATGTTTAAGTTAAACAAAGCATTCGTCTCTGCTCAGTAGCATGCACAAACTTTGTTGATTACATCTATTTAGTCGCTATGAAATTTAAGTTAATTCGGCTCTGCTCAGTAGCATGCACAAACTTTGTTGATTGCACCTATTTAGTAGCTGTGAAATTTAAGTTGTTGTTTCCAGTGTGTCTTGGAAAATTCTAAGGGTTCCTTTCGAAAACTTTATATATTTGTCTTGTGTTTTGTAATTTTAATAGTTGCTTTGTGTCAAGCTTATGTGAAATTTTTTGGGCATATTTAAATTATAGGATACTTCAAAATATTCAAATAATAGCGTTTTGACAAAATTTCAGATATGTGGAAGGTGAACTAATAGATGAGACATTAAAATTTCAAGTAAAGTGTTTTAGTGTGAACCATATTTCTCTTTCATCGGCTGGCCACATTAAATTTCCAGTAAAGTGTTTCAATGTGAACCATATCTCTTAGTTCCCTCACTCATTGGTTGTCAGTTGTTTCTAAAAAGTAGCACGTCAAAGCGTTTTCCTTTCCGAAACCACACTGTAATGGAAAAAAAGGGTTTTTATATATCTCCAGGACTCTCATCGTTTTTGCTGTATATTTAACGTTAAAATAATAATGAATAACTCTTTGAAAAGACACTGTTTGGCGTTTACGGAGGTCGTAAGTTTCCATTTTTTTGAACTTTGGAGTAACGAAGAGAGCGAGTCTAATATTAGCACTGTTGATAAAATGTTTTGATGCTAGTTGGATACTAGTGAAATTCTTTTCACCTAATAGGTCATGAGTTTTCAGATCTAGGGTTTGAAGCTGGATAGAAACAGGGTCAGGATTACAGAACTGTTCAGGAGGGGACAGATCTTGACTGGTCAAATGGTAAACGAGGGGTCCATAGGGACCCCCACATACAAACAAATCATTATGAATAAACAACCAACTCAGAAGGGGGTGCAGATAGAAGGGCTTGAGAGGTCAAAACCAGAAGAAGAGACCAGCAAGAGCATAAATGAAAATAGGGATAAGGCAGAGCAGTCTGGCAATAAGCTGAAAGGGAAAGAGAATACCCGCAAAGTCAACGGTAATAGAAAGGCTAAGGAGGCACAAGCAAACACCGCACAGAGGAATAGCAAAGAAGAGGAGCAGGAACACCCGGAGTACACAGCTACGGAGGAAGAAAATGAGGTAGAGGAAAATACACAAGAGAATCTCACTGATAAACCCACTCAGGGTCCATGCAAACCCAGAGTAGCAGAAGTCTTAAGAGTGGTACTAACGAATCTCGAAATACAAGCCTACAGAGACCACATGACTGAGCATGCAGTGATCTGTAGATTTATGGGACTGTGGCCAACGGAACGAGCATTATGTCAATGGATAAAACAGCTTTGGAAACCCAAAGGAGATGTCAATCTGCACCTGGGAGTTAAAGGTTTCTTCACAGTTGTGTTCTCCAATCTAGAAGATTTGTACAGAGTCTTTGATGGAGGCCCCTACTTCTTCGCTTCAGCGGGCCTCTACATGAAACCATGGAAACCTAATTTTGTACTAGAGAAGGAAACTTTCAAGAAAGTCCCAGTCTGGATCTGGCTCTTTGCACTCCCAATAGACTATTGGGGTTTGGCCACACTCAAACAAATAGGTGACAAGTTAGGGACGTTCATCAAAGCTTCAGAAGCTACATTACAGAGAAGATACACTTCATGCGCTCGGATCTGTGTGGAGATGGACGTTTCAGGAGCTTTGCATGAAGGTCTATGGCTAGAATACAGAGATGAGGACTACTTTCAAGCTATCGACTATGAGAAAATTCCGTTTTGTTGCAGAAAGTGCCATGAACATGGACACTTAATAAGGGAATTCCCTTTAAACAAGAAAACGGATACACAAACGGAGGATCAGGAAGGAAAGCTTAAAGATACCTTTACTCGTCCAAAAGCAAGACAGAGAGCAAACAGGAGGCGGCCAAACAAAGCAAGCGAAGCATAAGCTAACACAAGCAACACTTTTGAAGTACTGGAAAGTGAAAAGGATATAGAGGACCAGAATAAGGAGAACAAGAACTATGAAGCAAATAAAGTAACAACTGAAGTAGCAACCAAAGGGGCGGAAGAGGAAAATCCATACAGCACAAAAATCAATCAGAAGGGCACAGAAGAAGCAGATGAAGACTCAAAAATGGTCACAAGTGATATAGGCAGTGAGGATATGGAACTCCAGGAGATTCCAGGGCTGGAAGGAGTCAATCTACCAGACATGGTGGAAGATTGGAGGAAAAAAGGGGTGGAAAACATCTCGGAGGAGGAAATTCGGAAAATCAATGAAGTTATCATAGCCAAGCAAAAGGCCGAAATGGAAATGCATCACAGAAAACTGGGAGTAGTAAAAGGAAAAGGAGCTAGAATGAAGAGTGTACTTCAAACAACTTCTGGCTCAACTCAGAAGAAGAAAAGAGGGCACAGAACAAACAGTGAAGTACTTCAGGAAATGGGATATATGCTCATAAACTCGGGTAAGATGACATCTCTTGATGCCTTCTCTTTTGGTCCTTAAATATCAGTGTTTTAAAATGAAAGTCTTCTCATGGAATGTTAGAGGGCTCAATGGCCAAATAAAACAAAGATTGTTAAAAAGGAAAGTCAAAAAGGAAAATACGAACTTAATTTTTGTGCAAGAAACTAAATGTGCAAATAACACTATTCAAATTGTAAAGAGGAAGCTAGGTAGAAAATTGGAACATATGAGTATAGATAGTCAGGGATGGGAGGGAGGTTTAGTAACATGGTGGAATCCTCATGTCCTCAAAATCCTTTCCTCGGAAGCATCCAAACACTTTTTAGCCTTAGAATGTCAACTAATAGGCAACTCAGACATCTACTTATGCATCAATGTCTACGGGCCTCAAAAATTAGAAGAAAAACTCAAGTTAATAAATTCGCTAATGAAGCTGAAGCAGAGGTATCCCAGAGCGAAGGTTATCGTAGGAGGGGAGTTTAATATGATAACCTCGCTTTCGGAAAAAAAGGGAGGAATCAGAAAGCTAAATAAGGATTCTGAAGCTTTTGTAGAGTTCATAATGTTAGCAAGACTGGTTGATATTAAGCCCAGGAGTGGGGCTTACACTTGCAACAACAGAAGGGGCGGGGAAAGACAGATTGCTTCCGGTCTTGACAGATTTCTTGTCTCTGAAAGTCTGTTACTGGAGGGTGTGATCGTAAACTCTGACATTCTTCCATGTGGAGGTTCAGATCACTGGCCCATTTCTCTAACGGCCACGATACAAGGTACGCCTAGAAACAAACCCTTTAGGTTTGAAAACTTTTGGCTGCAACACCCGGATTTCATCCAGCTTGTAGAAAAATGGTGGCAAGAACCAGTGGAAATTAGAGGCACTAAAATGTACAAACTGCAGGGCAAATTAAAACGCATTAGGAATAGAATCAAAGAATGGAACATAAAAGTCTTTGGTAACATATTTAAAGAGAAACTCAAGATAGAAGAGCAACTAGAGAAGATACACAACGAGTGGATTCAGGGAATCAGTATTCCAGTTACAGCGGATCAGGAAAAACTTTTACTGCAATAATGGCAAGACAGGTGTCATCAGGAAGAAACGTTGTGGAAACAAAAATCTAGAATTCAATGGCTCAAGGAAGGAGAATAGAATACCAAATTCTTTCACAGATCGACACTGGACTATAGAGGGGTTAACAAGATCCTCAGCCTCAAAAATGAACAGGGGGAGCGTATTGAGAATCATCAAGGTATCTCTACCTTACTCACAGAGCATTTCAATAATATCGCTCAGGAACCAGAGATAGACAGAACTGAAGCTATTGGGAACCTCATCAAAACAATTCCCAAATCTATTTCTAATGAACAAAACCAAGCGTTAAACAGAGAAGTTTCATTAGAAGAAGTGGAGGAAGCAGTAAAGGACATGCCCAATGACAAAGCGCCGGGCCCTGATGGCTTCACCATAAATTTTTACAAAGCCTGCTGGGAGATTGTTAAAATGGAAGTATGGGAGGTGGTGGAGGACTCTCGACGTTCAGCCTCGATTCTAAAATCTCTGAACTCAACTTTCCTAGCTCTAATCCCCAAAGAAGAGGAAGCCACTACCCCTGCTAAATTCTGTCCCATTGCTCTGTGTAATGTCCTGTACAAGATCATCTCTAAGGTCATAGCAAACAGATTGAAGCCTATTCTTCCAAGCCTCATCTCCAAAGAACAATCTGGCTATGTAGAAGGGAGACAAATCTTAGACAATATCTTGTTGGCACAGGAGATGTTGCATACTCTGCAATCTAGAAAAGTGGCAGGCATGACGATGCAACTTGACCTGTCGAAGGCTTGTGACAAAGTAAGCTGGAATTACTTGGAAGCAATCCTCACCGCCTTCGGGTTTTCACGTCATTGGATCAAATGGATTCTGGCCCTAATTAAATCGACCAGATTTTCCATACTGGTCAATGAAGCCCCGGCCAACCAATTTACTCCCTCTCGAGGGCTTAGACAAGGAGACCCTCTGTCCCCCTTCCTTTTTGTGATTTTGATGGAAGGATTGAGCAAGCTCATTCGGCAGGCTAAGGAGGAAGGTAAGATCAAGGAAATGCAACCACTACCCTCCATTCCAGCCACTACGCATCAACAGTTTGTTGACGATACTATGCTGCATGGATCACCAACTGTAAAATAAGCTCAAGGTTTTAAGAAAATCCTAAACCTGTTCAGCGAGGCCTTAGGTATGGACATAAACCTATCCAAATCAACCATATTCTTTTTCAATACGAATGTAGCGGGTCAGAGGAACCTCTCGCACATTCTAGGCTTCTGAAGAGGCAATCTCCCTTCAAGGTACCTAGGAGCTCCTCTTTCAGATAAATTGTGGCAAAAATCTCATTGGGAAAAACTCCTAGACAACCTAAAGAAAAGATGCCAGCACTGGACTCACAGGGCCCTCAATTTTGCTGGAAGGTTAGTGCTTACCAAAGTGGTTCTATAGGCTATCCCGCAATATATGCTTTCCATCATCCCGACACCCCAAGGAGTTCTTCAACAAATTAGAGCAATTCAGAGAACGTTCCTTTGGACAGGTAATGCAAAGAAAAGGAAGTGGTCTCTAGTTGCTTGGAAGAAATTATGCAAACCAAAGATCTTAGGCGGGTTAAACCTTCTAGACCCCTTCACCATAAACAAAGCTTGTGGAGCCAAACTATGGTGGAAATGGTTGAAGGAAACCGATTTATTGTGGGCTCGACACTAGAAGGAAAAATATGCCCCCTCATGAAGTAGCCAGGAATTAATTAGAATGCAAGAGAGTCCAGAGGGCTCCCCAATTTGGAATCTAGCAAGGAAGAATAGGGATATTATTCAGGAGAATAGCTTCTGGGAAATTCGCAATGGCGAAACAGCCTTCTTTTTGGAGGACGCGTGGCAACAACATCCCAAATTGGGAAGACCAGAATTTGCAGAATTACAAAGAAAATTGCAAGAACAGGGGAGGCTAACGGTTCACCACTACTGGTCGCAGGATAACGGTGACACAACATGGAGAAACTAGGCAAAAAGCGAAATAGAGAACATAGGGGAAGGGAATATGAATGCCAGCAACCTGAACATCATATTAGATAAAAGGAAAATCAGGAAAGCAGAGGACAATGATAAGATAAGATGGGGAAATCAAGGAGGGGGTAATTTCACACTCAAAGAGGCTCGATTATGCACCGAAGAGGCAGAGCAGATGGACAAGGTAGCTTAGACCAGTAAGGTTTGGGATTCCCAAAGCTGGCCAAAAATTAGAACCTTCCTTTGGCTGCTAATGAAGAGGAAGATGCTAACGTGGGAGAATCTCCAGAAAAAAGTTTTCAATGGCCCTTCAAAATTTCCGCTCTGCAACAGGGAAGAGGAGACCATGAACCATCTCTTCAACACTTGCGACTCAGCCGACACTCTGTGGAATTGGGCCAAAAACGTCATGAAGCAGACGGACGGAAACAAAGACTCTATCTAGGAGACCATCGAGAAATGGAGAGAAAATTTCTCGGGCAATCGAAGAGTAAACACAATCTCGAAAATAATACCAGGGTTCATCACCTGAACTCTATGGAAAGAAAGAAACAGAAGGGTATTTCGTGGCGAAACTAGAAATATCACCCATTCTTTTGAGACTATCAAGCAAAACATAAAACAACTGGTTATGATAAAATGCAAAACAGATCAGAACAATAAAGCTACGGGTGATGACTTACGAATTTTAAAAACCTTTGATTTTGACAGAGACGCTGAAAGTGTGACGATAAGGCATCAACAGGAACTCAGAACCACCCCAAGCATTTGGAAGCGACCTCCACCCAGCTTCCTCAAGTTGAACTTCGATGGAGCCTCAAGAGGAAACCCCGGTCTCACTGGCATTGGAGGAGTCATCAGGAACAGTGATGGTGAAATTATACATATCTACAACAGAGCATTAGGAGAAGGAACGAACAACGAAATGGAATTTACAGCAATGGAGCAGGGTCTTAGAATTTTGCGAAGCCTTCGAGCGGGTGCTGCTGTAATAGAGGGGGACTCTTAGCTTGCTATCACAGTAGCCAAGAGAATGTATGCTGGGGCGAAGGCGAGTAAGGTTACGCAGCATTGGAGATTAGCAAAGGTCACAGAGAGCATAGAAGAACACTTGGGGTGGCTGAAAGGATTAGTCTTTCAGGTGGTACGTCACAAGGCCAACACCGTAGCAGACCACTTGGAGAATGTCGGCATAGAGAACTCCACCACGATTTGGGACAGTTGTTGGTAGGACGTCAGCTGCCCGGATTTAAAAAAGGATTGCACCCTGCTCTCGAGGTAGGATTTAATGAGTGAGAGATAGGTGCGGGCGAGCGAGGTATGTCACAAGGATAACGTAATGATAATGATAATAGTGAATGCTAAGAAGGGCAGTAAAGGACTGCAGGAGAATGAAGGACAAACAGGTCAGGATCAATCAATGCTCAAGCAGGTGAAGGAAAAACACAGTGTTACTATGATCACGAAAGGAGAGTGCCGCCAATGCAATTTTGGGCGATGGGACACATGGATAAATACAGAGATTATCAGGAAGGGTGATCATGAAGGAAATCTGAGGGATCATCAATGTAATTCCAACCCATTAACTAGCAATTATGACAACCGGACAAGACTGCATCAGGGCGACAAGCGAATGGGTCACGACGCGTTGAGCAACTCCATCTATTTAAACAGCAACGCAGGCTCCAGAACGATCATCAGTTCTTCTATCGGCAAGCGAAAGAGTGGTTGCTGTATCTTCAAAGTGCAAAGTGTTCAATTAAGTGCAGGAAGCAGGATGGCGAGTGGAGGAAGTCGGAATGCTGCGGCTAACAAAGATTTGAAAAGGGCCAAAGCTGCTTATGAGACCCGCACCTCCCAGAGGGAGAAATGGAGGATTGAAGAGCTTGAAGCCATTGTGAACTAAGAAGAAAAAAGCATGGACCAGCAAGAGATGGGTAAGGAAGTAGATTGGGTGCAAGACCCCGGAATGGTCACTACGCGGGCGATGCAGTTCGTGAGGACCCAAACTGAGATGTGGAGAATGAAAACGATGCTTGCCAAAGCTATCAGCATGCAAGGGGACTCTGCCAACCAGCTGCGACAGGCCCAACAAACTCTAGCAGCGACTAACAAGGAGCACACAGCCATTCTGGAAGGGTTGGACTTCAAAATGAGCAGCATGGAACAACAGCTCGACACAATCTCGAAAAAATTCATGGTTCTGATCAGTCTGCTACTGCACACCATCAATCAGGAGGGCCGTGCTACAGGGGAAACTTCGGAAGGGTTAAAAAATCCAAGTGCTCTTCCTTCGCCTTCTCAGGCAGGCCAGGCCAAGGCGTCAACTGCGCAGGATAATTCCAAGAACTACATTGTTCTGGACAACTACTGATTCTATGCTTTCTGTTGTGTATGCTTTCTGGTGATCTTTTTTCTGGTTGTGCATGTCTAAGGCTGTTAGGGGGGTTTTTTTGAACAGGGCTACTCTGTTTCAGCCCTGTAACATCTCTGTTGTCAAACGGTTGAAGGGTTTTTTTGTAAGATCCCAATTCCTCTGCTGCCCTGCGTGGTATGCTCTGGGGTCAAATGGTTATAGATAGGGGTAATGATAACCTGAAGAAGGTCTTTTACTGCTTTGGCAGTTTTTTTGTAAACTATGTATTTTCGTATAATATAACAACACTCATTTACAAAAAACAAAATGAAGAGGGCAAAATCCCTTTTCCATTTCCATACAAATAGGTGAAAGATCCTTCTTTGGTGTAAATAAAAAGTAACAGGTAAAGCAGTTTCTTTTTTAAACCACATGGTAATGCGTATATCTATGTAAAAAAGAGATTCATATATTAATATTTTTTTAAATAATAAAAATTATATGAATTTTTTTCAAAATATGAATGAAATACTCAAAACATTAATAATGATTAATTAAATTAATTCTTTTGGATATATATTATTTGAATAGTTATAAATAGATGATTGTAATTTATTATTTCTTTAATTTATAATATATATGTATCTAATAAATTATTTATTAATGAATTATATATGACTTATTTATTAATGAAATTAATTTATTTTAATCTTAATATTATTATACTTTTTAAATTCATAAAATTTTATTGAATATTATGTATATATACAACTTTGTGAAGGAGGTCTCTACTAAGTATTGAGCTCCAAAAAATTTCAGGACTCAAAATCTCACCATGAGTGAGAAAATCAATGATAGTAAAAGTCACCAAATAATAATAATAATAATAATAATAATAATCCTAGAGTTCTATATATGCCTCAATTGAATTTTGATATACAATAAGGTTTTTTTTATGACAACTCAAGGAGATCCTCAAGTAGGTGGTGTAGGTGTTGTTACTCTACTGGGAAAAGAACAAACATTAAATAAAATTTTACAGCTCTATGGACTCTTCTTTCCTTTCCAATTACAAATGGAGTTAACAAGTTTCAAGTCATGGGAGACTCCAAAACTGTGATTCATAAGAAAACAAAAAATAATCACTATGGAGAATGTTTGTATTATCCCTATCCTACCATAAATTCAAGAAATGTGGTTTTCATTCAAACACATCCTTTCTCTCTACCTCTTTTAGTTTCTACCGTGGCCAAGAAATAGAAGTAATGGAATGTTGTAAAGAGGTCATTTTTGGAAAGAAGGAAATTATTAGAATTTTGTTTTAGGTATTTGTCTAATTATGAAAAATGCCTTGATCTTAGCTTTTTCTTTTAAGAAAGCCTATAAAAGAAAATTGAGGTAAGGCCATGTATTTAAAGGAGGTAAAGGAAAAAATTTGCCATAGGTATAAGGAGGGTTCCTATTCTCTCATGAGATATTCACTGTGCAAAATTTGTATTCTCTTATGTGTGTTTCTAGGAAAATTTTAATGGGAAATTTGGTTGTATGCATGCATAGTCTAAACATTAGAATGATATAGGATTTGGGGAATGAGGTAAATTGTCCTTGCACCATTTTGGTTTTCTTTATAAGTATGCTAGTAATTTTTGTCTTACCAAGAAGCATATTCTTAAGTGAGCTTCTAGCCTTGAATTTTGGATACCCTTCAATGGATTTCAACGTCTTTATCTTTAGTCATCTATCTCTTTGGACTCACAACTCTTTGGATTCTGGAAATCATATTAATTTTTGGTATTCATTGTATTCCTAGATGCATAATGGACCATAATTGTGACTATTATTATGCCTCTAAGGGTAAGATTTGGAACACACCTATTATAGATTGAGGTAAGCACATACTAAACCTTCGTGCTTGGGAGATGCAATCCTAAACTTCTATCTCATGTTTGGAAATGAAAAATATGGAACTCTATGCCTCCATTATTAACCCATTGAATATCCTAGTTAAATTTATTATAGATATTCCTCCTAGATACACATCATTTCCACCTCACCCAAATTCTCCTTAGATGTCTTGAGAAATCTGAAGCTGATAAAGTTTTGCAGGAACCCGACGATGGGCCAGCAGGTGGACACTATGCTGGAGATGCTACTGCACATAAAATCTTGTGCGCAGGGTCTTAATGGCCCACGTTATTCAAAGACTCGCTGAGTTACGTGAGGAAATGTCAAGTCTTCCAAAGTACTGCTGGGAGACAAAAGAAGCCATCCTTACCACTACAACCAGTTAACATCGACCAACCTTTCAGTCAGTGGGGATTGGACATAATAGGTGAGATCGTTCCTCACTCTTCCAAGCAGCATAGATATATCCTTATAACAACAGATTATTTTACTAAGTGGGTAGAAGTAGTTCCACTCAAGACGGCTAATGCCGAAAATATCATTGAGTTCATAGATCAATTTATAATCACCAGGTTTGGATTACCTTCCGCTTTAATGTTTGATAATGCATCATACTTTTCTGGAAATGCAATGACTGAATTTGCACTTGAAAGAGGGTTCAAACTTAAATATTCGGCCAATTATTATCCATAGGGAAATGGATTAGCCGAGTCTACAAATAAAAACCTAATCAGGATTATCAAAAGAACAGTAGACCAAAATCATAAAAATTGGCATAAATCCTTAATATACGCTTTATGGGCAGACCGAATAACAAAAAAAGCTTCCATCGACACTTTCCCTTTAATTTAGTTTATGGGAGAGAAGTGGTTCTTCCTATGCATTTAGCAATTCCTTCTTTGTCTCTAGTTCAATACATTGATGAAGTACCAACTTCATCGTTACACCTAAGACAAATGGAAATAATCAAATTAGAAGAACAGCAAGGACAAGCTAAGAAAACGCATGCTCATCATCAAGCACTAGTAAAATCCTCTTTTGATTCAAATATAATGACCAAAAAAGATTTTCAGATGGGAGACTTAGTTTTAAAATGGGACAAGGCACATGAAGAAAAGGGGAAACATACAAAATTTCAAAGAATGTGGCTTGGTCCTTTTCAAATTGTAGAAGTCCTAGGTCCATCGACATTTGTGTTACAGGATTTAGCAGGTAAAAGAGACTCTTTGCCTATCAATGGACAAATTCTTAAGAAATATTTTCCATAGAAGATTATTCTTCTATTTTAATAGAGTAATAGTTTTTCTTTTTCATAATAAAACCAGTTCTGAATGGTTGCATTAGGCATTTACAAAAAAGACATCAACTCTCTTTCAGATTTTGATTTTTCACTTGTATAAATAGCAAATCTTTTGGAAAATTGATCTTTATTGTTGAAAGATACAATTGAAGACTCTAACTTAGATATGACACTAGTTTCAACTTCATAAAGTTTGATGAAAAGAACCTTTAGTGAAGAAATTGTTTTATATCAATGCAATGAAAGGTATCAATAACAAAATAAAGATTCTTTGTAGAACAGCTACTTCCAAAAAACTCTATCATTGTCGTCCAGAGCTATCTAAAGGAAACAATGACTTCCTCCCTGCCAAGGAAATCACAACTTTCAGAGGAACAATCCAAGGATACGCTTCATCTTGAAGAATGAGAGGTCTCATCATGAGCCGGTTTATCATAATCACAGATATTATAACTTGCTGACTTTGCCAAATACTGCATACCACAACAGGGCAATGACTCAAGATTGTTACAATCAAGAGGCAAGGGGTCTCATCACGATCCAGCTTGTTCAGCAAAGTTATAAATCAAGTGAATGACTGTGTCATAAATTGGCTATCAAACCAAGACATTGTTCTTTAAGAATAAAAAGAAAATCAAAACAATAAGTGTGGATATGGATTCTTCTTTGAGAGTTGTAGGGTTCTTTAAGTAGGATACAGGATCATTGCTGGGTAACAGGTAACCTTGTTGAGGCTGTAAACACCTGCTGGCAGCAGAGGCTCTACCTACAACAAATGAGCATATTTTAAACTGGTTTACAGAGAAGACTTTGTTTTATCTTTATGACCAAGTAATAACTGATCTAAACACAAGGAATAACTTGAGGAAGCAAATAATCAAAGTTGAAAATAGCTGAAACAAAATGTCATTGACATGTTAGAGCATAATGTACTTTATCTTTCCATAATAAAGTTTAATTTTCTGAAAAATTTTCTGTTTTGGAAGCTGAAAAAATTCAATAGAAACGCAGAGATAACTGGTTCTTCCAAGTGAATCGCCAATTGTTGTGGCCACCAACAACCCCCCTCCTTATGAAGTGCTATTGCTAGTACTAAATAAGTGGGGACCCTTAGTAAAAAATTGAAAAAAAGCAATTAGTGTTATATTTCCTTTTAGATGAAACTTACAACATCATGGAGTTAGGAAAATACCTTTGAAGAGTCTAAAAAACCTAAGTTTCATAATGAAGAAACTAAATTCACTCTTTAAGAGAGATTGCATCGCTCAAAGAATGATAGGGTATCTTCTAATGAGTTAAAATGATAAAAAAACGCGAGAATGCGACGTGAAACTTCATCGCATCGCATGCATTAAAGAAACACTCACATTGAAAAACTGTAAAATCGTCGATATGCGATATCGCACATCACACATCGCAAACAAATCACATGAATTACACATAAACATTATTGCGATACTGCGACCAAGCAACCTTGCTATAGAACAGCACGATGAAATTGCGATATTGCGATATAGTGATCTGCGATATCGCAAAGCAAGGTCGCACGACCTCTCCATCACAGTTGGTTTTGGCTCATTATTCGAGAAAACTTTTTAGGCCAAGAACTAGTCATGCACTTTAATGCGAATCAATGAGTTGTTGCCAATTGTTAATGAAGTATGGTGTTGAGTTTTTCGAAGAACTAGTTCACATAAGGTGGCGTGTTTTTCATATCTTCGGCATTTAAAACTTTCTTGTCATTATTTTTATCATTACTTCCACCTCAATTGTAAACTGTAGGGACAAAGGACGAAGCGTCATGCAAGGCAGTATGTAGAAAACTATGAGGAGGAAAGGCAATACCCCAATGTCCATTTTGAATGGCACACTTAATCCACTTAAGGGAGAGAAAGAGCCGCAGAACTCTTCTAAGGCATCCATCATAGATTTCTCATATACAGCCATGGTTGAATGGGTACTGAACGATGTTGATACTAGAAACAGACAGTTTAATGCTCAGGGTCAAGAGCTCACGGAATCACTATTTTTACAAATTTTGAGCTTTATATCCGATAAGAGAAAAAGGCGCAAGAGGCAAAAAATGCATCAGGGAAGCCCGGATCAAGAAACAGAGGCAGTTTTCGATGCGCGATTAGCGCTTAGAAAACTTGCTTGAAAATGAAGGCTCCTAATTACTCAGTCACCTGCAAGCCCCGAAAATTGCAAGAAAGCAGTGATAGAAACAAACTGGAATCAGAAAACTAAAGGAAAAGTAGAAGTAGTCCAATGGTTAACCAAGTTGAAATGGGATTATTACCAGGCATACATGGTAATGCCACATAGTCATTGGATGACTCTCAAGTATATCATCGATTTTGCTGAGAAGATAATGCCAGCTCTTGCCGATTCTGTTTGCTCAACTCAACCAAAGATGGAAGACAGTCAGCCGACTCCACTCAGGAAAATACTGAATGCTTGCGACGTTAAGGAGCAAATTTAGAAATAGTTAGATATTAGATTTAATTTTAGAAATAGTTTTGCTTAGAAAGAGGACGGTCATTTAAACCGAATCCTCAATTTCTGTAAATAAGTTATTTAGTTAGTATATTTAAACCCTTCTCATGCATTTAGAGAAGGGTCCAGAAATTTATCAAAAACTTGTCCTCAGAACATGCACTTTTGCACCCTCAGAGGAGGTTTTGGTGAATGAATGGAACAGGGTTTATTTGATATTTGCATTTGATATCTGCTACTGATGTTGCACTTCTGTACTCTTAGTGGATGTTGAATCAAGGAGAGATAAATCAATTGTCGCTTGAAGCTCATGAGTAGGACTAGTTATAAATGGCACTTTTATCTCTTAACCATTTCTGCTTATGTGTTAAAGTGATATTCAGTTTTCAGTTGTTTATATGTTACAGCATGGATGCCTGAGTTATCATTTGGCACTTTTGTATGGTGATAACTATTTATGTATGCTTAGTGTATGAATAGCTCATTTATGCGATAAGTTTTCACAAATGTTTCGTCTAAATTCTTATACGAAGTAGTTCATCTTTATTGAATTATTTTCTTATAATAGCTGAATGATCTTTATTACCAGTTATTGTTTGAAATCTTTCTAGATCGCATAGAAGAAAGATCACACCCTGGGTTAGCATAAATTTTGATGTTTTTCTGTTTATTAGAAAAAATAGCATAGCATTAGATTAGAATTAGGATAGAAGTATTCCATTTGGAACAGAAATACCCATCTTTCTCACACACACACTGAATTGGGAAACTGGTCCCATATCCCTAGTCAGACCCGCTATACCAAACGGATAAGGAGCTTCCAACCAAGGTCCGGACTGGGTGGGTATCCCCCTTGTTGTTGATCCAATTTTCGGGGCCTTCAACAACCTCCTAGGTTGAATCTAATGTTAGTTCTACGCTTTCTATCTCCTTGATCTCCTAGCTTTCATAGCACAATAGGTTGAAATTTACCCTATTCTGAAGCATAACCTACCTTAGATGGTAATCTTCTCATGATTTGTAGGTTGGGTACAACTACTATCTTTAGCTACAAGTTCTAGTTGAAATCCTTTACTAAAGTCTATAGCAATATATTTTCCAGAAAAAATAGTGTTATGATTTCTCTCTATTTCTTCACCCTTAAAGTGGAATTATCTTGATGATATTCCTATTCCCTATAACAAATCAAAGCCCTAGAAGTGCAATGAAATGTTAATAAATCTTATAAAACTAGGGGTGATGGAGAGAGCATCCAATCCAATATTAAATGTTGGAATCCATGATGTCATGTAGAGTCCTGCTAAGGGTGAAGAAATAGAGAGAAATCATGACACTATTTTTTGTAGGAAATATATTGCTATAGACTTTAGCAAATATATTTCTATGGAATTTACAATTGCAGCAAAAGTATCTTCCCTAGACCTAGTGGATTGGTCCAGAACAACATAAAGCAAATAATATAGAGTTTCCCTTAGAGAAATTGAAGAATGGAAAGAGGCTTTCTTGGAATCTGTCGCAAGATTTACTTTCATCCTTGCTTGTAAGCTCTAATTGTAGCTCCAAATGCTATAATTAGAACCTGCACATAAAACAAAAAAAGCCAAAGATCCACAACATCTACATAGCATAATTCAATTACTCTATTCAATGAAGCAGTGAGGCATTGAAATACTTGAATGTAAATGTAATATAACAGGAAAATAGGATACTCTTTCTATTAATAGAAATAGGAGAGAGCTTACAACCAAGAATAGTAGCTGATATTGAAAGGATAACAAGGCTGTACACTGCATAGACACAAAGGTATTCCAAATTTTTTGTAGAGGGAGACTCTCAGTTCATCATCAACATGGTATATAAGATACCAAATGGTACCCCAATGGATAAAGTACATAAGATTTGGCATTTAGAAACACTCATATGAAAATATTCCTCCCTTATTTCCAACATATCAATCATTGTCCCATCACGTGTTCGGTGAATAGTAAATAGAGTCGTTGATATTTTAGCTAATCATGGAAGTTTGGACTCCTCACCTGCACTATCCTCCACCTGGAAACACCTATAGAACTCCCCTCTTAAGGATACATGTGGGCGACTCTTATTGTACTCAATCTCATGCACATTTTACTGTCCAACTTTGAATGTTTACTAGTCCTCTAGACAACTTTCAAGCTCTTTACTTGTGCAAATCTAAAACCAACTCCATTGTGGATTACTATACCCTTCCTCATGGAAAAATTTAGATTTGGCACATTTGTTGTTGGTTGTCAGAGTCTCCTATTTTATGAATAGGCCTTAACTCTTGCCATTTATATGTGGGGTCTCCTATTAGTCCAACTCCTCGAGCCTTAGCTTGACACTGCTCTACTACCCTTGGCCAACATTCCCAAATCTAAAATTGAATAACCTCCCCACAAGAAGTGGAGATATGGCAACAATTTCCATTTGACCGCCTGGAGAATAGGTTATACCTAGTAGTTATTTTCCGCTTGCAAGTTCAAAGCATGTGATGCATCCTTCAATCTTGGCTCCTTATGCCTACAAAAGAATTTCTCATTCTAGTGCTAGATGCCTTCTATTGATGTATTCTTGATGGGTTTTGACTTAAGAAACATCCTTTGTGTGGTATTTTTTTCATATCAAATTTCTCTTATCGTATTTCATCGCTCATCATTCTCGTTTGGTGCACTTCTCATGATATTCAACTTGTTTCAGGTCCTATCTGGCCTTCCTCTAGTTAACTCTCCCATGTTGTTCCCCTTCCCTTTTTATTTTTTACGGGCTTAAGGCCTTCCTCATGCCCTCCTATTTTTGTTCTTCCTCCTTGTTCATTGACTAGTGTCTTTCTCCCTCCCCACTCCTGGCCTCCTTCGATTCCCAACCACCTGGCCATTTTCCTCCTCGCATGGCCTTTCTCCTTATAGTCATCGTCTGTTTCTTTCCTCTCCTAATTGCTTTCTCTTTTATCTATTGGATTCTCCACCATGACTCATCAATGTGTGCGTGTCCATAGAGGTAAAACCTACTACAAGGAACATGCCACTTGGGGAAACACGCATACTCAACACCACCTAGAGGAAACTGTGGCTTGATTTCATGAGCTTAACACACCATGCATCTAGGATGAGCTTACCCACATGGAGAGAGAAATATTCTCTCATCAACACCATCTCTCAAACATAGAGGCTCTCACTAAGATGGAAAACTGGGTGCGGGATATCAAGCATATGCGAGAACATCTCAATTAGTACATGCACACTGTAGACTTATACTAGGATTTGAAATTTCTCCTCGATAGAATTCTACTGGATCGATCTGAACATTGGGTAGACCTCCTTCACTCTATCGAGTATTTGCAACACCACATGAAGGACCTAGATCAAAGACATCAAGCATCATCCCAACATCCCACCCTAGACTAAGAGCACCCCTGGCAACAACCAAGACCCCATCTAGATTGCAACTATGAATTATGATCCCTCTACTTTGTCTTATGTTATGCCTAGCATATTATCATTTTTTGGTATCAATGTGTATTCTCATGGCCAATTTGAACCACTTTTAGTCTTTCAAGGTATTTTTGAACATTATGTTATTGTATGTCTCTTTATAAAGAGTGAACTTTTGGTTATGGTCCAATCTTCCTAGTGAAAAACACCCTATACACTTTTGTTTAGAAAGAAATAAAACACCCAAAAAACATTATTTGTAAATAATAACATTTTCCTTTTAATAATTCACATTGCAATTACTTTGTAATATTAAAATATAATCTAAAACTAATATTAATATTCTAATACTTGAAAACATTTAGTATTCTTAAACTTAAGTGATCAAGTTTTTTTTTCATATAATGATGTAGCCTTTAACTCAAGATTTTTAAAATCTAACTCAAACAAAACATTAGTTTTTGTGCATGTTTTATTATTATAATATATTAATTAAAGTTATATTTTTAATTATTTTAACATAAAAAAATTAAACTGTAAAAAATAAATATTTCTATTCAAAATGGCTCATGCCAAACCAATATCCTGATGGAGTACTACCAGTGCTATCTCCCGACACCACCTTAATGAAGCTGGTATCGTGGAACAGACAAGGCCTCAACACTAAGGGTAAGTTGACATACTTGAAGGAACAAATTCAGAAGGAGAAACTGGATATTCTAATACTGCAAGAAACTAAAGCAATGCAAGAAAAGCTCAGTGAAATCACAAGTAGAAGCTAGCCCATGGTGGAGTATATGGAGCTAGATGCAACAAGTAGTGCACGAGTTCTGTGAATCCTTTGGGAATCTAGATTTATTTCCTTCAGGATCTGGATCGCTTATCCAAATACCATTTCTAGCTAGTTTGAATGCATAGGATCCTTAGAGAAGGTTTGGCTAATAGGGTTTTACGGCCCCATGTTGCCAGGGATAAATATTGGTTTTCTAAGGAGCTTGCAACATATGAAGGAACTCTTTGGTGACTCCAACTGCATTCTGGATGGGGACTTTAATCTGATTAAGGACCTGGTAGAAAAGAACGAAGGAGTTAGATGATTGGATCTGATCTCCCTTTCCTTTCAGGAGACTATCCAAGATCTGGGAGTAGAAGATACTGATTTTTTGAATGGATCCTTCACATGGAACAACAGACAGGGAGATAAGCCCCAGATTTCATCACATCTGGATCGTTTTCTTATTTCTGATAATATCCTTCAATAGGACCTAGTCTTTCAAGCATCGATCCTCCCCTGTCTCGAATCGGATTACTGGCCCATATCCTTAGAAATTGACTTGAGGAGGGCTCCAAGGAACTGCCCCTTCCACTTTAAATCTTTCTGGCTTGAAAATCCATAATTCCTTTCTAAGCTTGAAGCATGGTGGAAAGACATCCGAGTGATCGGCTGCAACCCAATGGAAACTTTCCAACTAAAGATTAAGGAATTAAAAGGGATAATTAAAGAATGGAATTGATCCGATTTTGGCAATATACATCAAGAAAAATGAAAGTTGGAGGAAGAAATGTGATGAATCCAATAACAGATCATCTTGGAAGGGCGGACTTAAGCCCTTTCTACTTAGGACAAAGAGGTACTAAATGACCTTGAGAAACGACAGAAACATGAGGAAATCCCATGGAGGAAAAAATGAAGAGTTCAATGGTTGAAATAGGGGGAGCACAACACAAAAAATTATTTCATAGGACTATGTTTAAATACAAATAGTTTAATCATATATTCTCCCTCAATGGATCTAATGGTCGACATTCAGTGCAACATGAAGAGATGTCAAAAGAGTTGAATGGCCATTTCCAAAGTCTTTTCATGGAACCTAGTGAGGACCAGAGCGATCCCATTTCTAAAATAAGGCAATGTATTCTGAAATTAATCTTGGAAAATCAGAATGAGGCTCTTATACGAGACATCTCCTATGCGAAGGTGGAAGAAGTTGTTCAGGCACTCCCCATGAACAAATCTCATGGTCTAGATGAATTCACTTCTGAATTGTTCAAAGAGTGATGGCACTTCCTAGGAGCTGAAATCCATGAATTAGTGGAATTCTCCTGCCACTCACAATGGATCTAGTCAGGTTTGAATGCAACATTTCTCACTCTTATCCCAAAGATAGGTACGACACTGGATCCAAGTGGTTTCCAACCAATTTCCCTATGCAATGTTATTTATAAAATTATTTCAGGCATTCTAATCCAGTAGCTAAAACCCCTATTGAAAAATATTATAGGGTTCGAACAGTCAAGTTTTGTGGAAGCTCGGGAGATCATGGATGGTATATTAGTGGCCCATGAAGTAGTTCACTCTCTATCCTCATCCAAATCTCTAGGTATGCTCATTAAACTCTATCTCTCAAAAGATTAACATGAATTGGAACTATCTTTTGTCCATCCTCGATGCCTTCGACTTCTCCCCCCATGGATTAGCTAGGTCAAATCCATGATTGTAACCCCCTTTTATTCCATTCTTGTTAATGGAGCACCCTCTTGCACCTTACATGGGTGTAGAGGTTTGCAACAAGGGGATCCCATATCCCCCTTTCTCTTCATCATAGTAGTTAAAGGTATGGGTAGACTCATAAACGTAACAACAAAGTCCCACAGTCTCCAGGGCATAAAACTCTCCCAGGAAGCCCCTCCTCTCACTCACCAAATATTTTTAATGACAATATGTTATATGGATAACCAACCCTTAAAGAAACCAGGAAATCTGGTTCCATCCTTGAGGAGTTTCAACATGCATTAGGCACACTGATCAATGATGACAAATCAAATATCTTATTTTTTAACACTCATCCAAGGGTGCAAATCCATCTAGCTTGAACCCTTGGACTCAGAATTGGCTCACTCCGAAGCACATATCTCAGGGTCCCTCTGGTATCTAACTCCTTAAATATCACTTATTGGAAATACATGCTCAATCGCATTGACCGGAAGCTCTCCAGTTGGACCTTTAGGGTTTTGAATTCTACTGATTAGCTTGTCCTTTTGAAATTTGTCCTATAGGCTACCCTGATATACCAACTCTCAGCCCTTTTGAATCCTCGAAGCATCTATAAGGATGTAACTGTCAAATTTTGGAGATATCTTTGGTCATCACCACAGATTGGTGGAAAATGGGCTCTAATGGCATGGGACAAATTATGTAAACCAAAGTTCCATGGAGGCCTTGGGATAAAAGATCCAGAAATATGGTCACATACCCTTAGTTCCAAAGTGTGGTGGTGGTGGCTGCAGGGAGGCCAAGATATCTCGTAGATAATTTGCCCATTTAAATATGGCACTGTTGGTTGGAAGGACCCTCTGAATAACCATCATAACCTACCAAATTGATCCTCTATTTGGAATCATGTAAAAGAACATAGGGATCTTATACAGGATCACAGTTTTTGGGAAATCATGAATGGGTGCAAGGCTAGATTTTAGGATGAGGCATGGATTCAACACCCCAGATCAAAGCAGGAGGAAATTCCTAGGGATATCCAAGCCTTTACCACTCATTTGGGAGCTAGGATATTAAAGGATTTTTGTAAAGAAACCGACCAGATGTCGAAATGACAAGAGTGTAAATCCTCAATGCAGTGGCCAACCCATAAACCGCCTATGGATTATGAAGCCCTCACTCTAATCCTCCGACAACGCCCTATTTTCAACAATGGGGAAGATGACAAGTTGCACTGGGGTCATCTTCCTACAAGAATGTTCTCTCTTAAAGAAGCTTATTTGATTTTATTTGCCTTAAGGGATATGAATCGTGATCCTTTATGGAAACAGATCTGGTATTCTAGGCTTTGGCCAAATGTTTAGTTATTTCTATGGTTAATTGGGAAAGGAAAGCTTCTCACATGAGACAAAAAAAACAAAAATGAAATTTTGTGGTCCTTCTCGATGTCCTCTCTGTTGTAGTGAGGAAGAAATAACTGATCATTTACTGAACTTCTACTCAAAGGAAAGGGAGATTTAGGACTAGATTGCCTCATTGTTTGGGGTGATTGACTAGTGGAATAATAGTCTTAAAGAATCAATGGAGATGTGGCATTGGACACTCTTTAAAAACCCAATCATCACTAAGGGATGGTGTATTTCACAAGTATTTTTCCTCTGGAACCTTTGGAAAGCAAGAAACAAAGAAGTATTCCACTTAGAAGCCATTGGGGGGACCAAGTGTGGAAAGTTGTGCTATGTAATATCAAGGAAACCATGTCTATTTCCCATTGGTAGAAGGATGATTGGAAAGTGAAGGGTAGGGAGTACGACATTTTGACGGATCTAGCTCTTAGCTTCGACTGCATTGCTCCGGGACTTATTGGTCTTCCACAAATGCGAGAATTCTCACCCAACACCTTCCTCCAACCCCCACCGGGTTTCTTCAAAATTAACTTTGATGGTGCCTCTAAAGGCAACCCGGGACCGACAAGTCTCGAGGGTGTAATTTGTAATGAAAAGGGGCAAGCGGTGAAATTTTTTGAAGCCTCATGTGGTGGTTCCACTAATAATGTGGTTAAATCCTAGCAATGGAGAAAGGATTGCAAGTAGCTCAGGAAATGGGGGTGACAAAACTGTAGGTCGCGAGAGATTATAAAATTTTAATCTCCATGCTGCAAAATTTGATCAATGGGTCCCTTGGACAGAGTGATCAAGAATTCGAAGCTTGAGCTTATTGGTGAGATTATTCACTCCTGGCTCCCCTCCTTCGAAAATGTAATCACAGAGCACATTGACCAAGAAGATATCAAGGCAGCGGACAAAGTCACCAACTGGGGAAGTGATCATTAGGGCAAGGAACTCATCGAGGAGTGGCCCCCACTTTCACAAGAAATCCACCTTTGGGAGTGCAAAAGGATCATGGCTTCAGAAGAGGCTTCCCTGCTGGGGGTGATAAACCAAGCTAATGAAGTAAAACATTCATGACTACCACCTGGAAGATGGTACAAGGATCGTCCTCCCCATCCTCTCAAGGCACCTTGTGGATGGGAGGTGTTATTACTATTTTCGTGAAATATCCATCAACCTCGAGTCGCGAGGGAGGTGGCATCCATCAAATATTTATGGAGGATGGTGAGGTTTGTTGAAAAGTGTGCAACAAGAAATGCTAAATTTAGAATGTGCTAAAAATAGACCTGCTAAAAATAGCATGTCTAAAAATAGCAGTTTGGCCAGTGAGGTCATTGGCCACATTAGGTGAGAGGTGAAACTGCTAAAAATATAAAGTTCTAAAAATAGCATTTCTGGATCCCTTCCTATTTATAGCAGTCCCTAGTCTATCTATAGGAAGTAAAATTAATTTTGGTCGTAACAACAATTGGAAATATTAATTAATTAATTCAGTTGAGTTAATTAGTTAAGGAAAATCGAATTTGAAGTCTTTCTGAGCATGCACATGAGTTGTCCCACTGATTGAGGAATTTATCCTTAATTTCCTCCACTGATTGAGGGAATAAGTATGAGTTCTATAATGAGAAAATCAATTGACTTAGTTCTAACTAGTCAAGTCCAGTTAGATTATTTTAACAAGTTGTTAAAATAATAAAATATAGTTTGTTAATGCTTGCATGCATGTGACAACTATTATTTTAGATAACTGAGAATTCACTCATGGATAACTGTTGCATGTTAGTTTTGTCAGAGACCCAGTTGAGATCAGATGTGGGATAGTGTACTATCAGATGCTTGACTATTTCTAGTAAGAAGTTTTTGCATGGTTGAGGAACTAGTGTCCTTAAGGATTGCGTAGTTGGACCATTGGTTAACTTGGTATGTTTGGAATTAATTGCATATGCTTTTCCTATTATTTCCTAAGAAAACTGTGCAAGGAAATAGGGATTGAACCATAGGTAAAGCCTTTATATACAGGGCTTGGTTCGTTCATGAGATATATCTTCACATCTTCATAGTTCATTGAGAACTGGATAGCTTGAGAGCTAATTCTTTTTGTATTGTGAAGAGGATTTCCACTTGATTGATAATACATGGTTGGGGTTTTATGCTGATGCTTTTCTCGAGATATATCTTGTGTTTTGTGTGATTATTTCTTTTGATCAGTTATGCATGTTTCTACTTGATGTTGCTCATGAATTTGATTATGCTTCTGTTTAATGTTTTGTAGAAGTAGAACAAGTATTATGCTTTAGGACATTGCATATATCAGTTTGTTCTATAGGTGAAATTTTTACAAGGTTTTCTACCAAGCAATCTGGGCTTGGTATAATTTTGGTGAGTTCAACTTGAGATTTGGGCATAAGAGTGGACAGTTCAGAGGGCACCCTGTTTAGGAAAGGTGGTGATTTCATCGCCGACATCGCCTCCTTCGCTTACGGGTGCGTATTTTGGTTAATTGCATGTTTGGTGTATGGTATCTAGATATCTCGAGCGGGAAAGTATTCATACCTTTGGTTCTGAAACCCATTTTTTGGTCCTACTGTGGATGGGTCGGTGTTCCTCCGCGTTAGAGTGGAATTTGGCTCTCTGTCCTGAGCAGTTCTTTCTCAGGGTTCTACAATGTTTGGTGGTTTCTGTGGAGAGGGTATGGTTGACTTGGGGTGATTTGGCTAGTGGTCTTCTTACAAAGGGTGGGAGATGGTGAATTGTGGGTCTAGTTCCTTATTGCCGGTTTGGAATTGTGGTTCCCTATATTTATCCTCGATTCGTTGTTTGTGGTCATGATGGCGTGGGTGGGGCAATTCTATGCAATTGAAATTATAGTTTGTGTAGCAACTCGCTGGTTAGCTCCGACCCTTCTCAGCAGTGCTAGTTCTTCCATAATGCATTGGGTACCTCGTATTTCTCATTCTTCTTCACAGCTAAAGCTCAACTTGAATGGTTCGGAGGGTTGGGAGTCTCCCTTGTAGGTGGTAGTGGCGAACGCTAGCTCCGGCTGGGGTGGTAGCAATGCTGGTCGTTCGGGTCAGGCGATCCTTAGGGCTTGTAGTGGTCATCATCATGGTGGATTAGTGGCAGGCCATAGGAGTCATACTTTGCAGAGCGAACAACGGGGTGGAGCGATACGTTGTGCTGGCTAGGGGCGACAAGGGATGGCGCGTAATTCGGGACATAGACAGAGACAAGAATTTTGTTCAGAAAACTGTCAGGGTTTGATTTAGTCAGTAGTGTAATTCCTGGAAACCTCGGAGTAGGTGCGACAGGAACATCATGTAGAGCTTATTGCGACATTGAACAAAATGCACTACTTCTAGTGCCATGTTCGAGAGTGCATCGTGGTGCTCTAGCGAGGCCATAACCTATTATCCGAGAAGGTGGAGAAGTTGGAGACATGGATGGCTCACTTCAAAGAGCACATCCAGTGCCCCTTCGACCCTCCTCCTCCTCCAGGAATAAATTCAAAAAACCCAACCTCCATTACATCAGATGGTTGTTTTACTTGTTTTGTGTGTTTACTGGTGCTTTTGGCCTCCTAAATTGTGGACTATGTATTTAGTTTTTTTTTGTTTCTTTACCATACGCTGATCACAGTAGTCAACAAACATGGTTGAGGTGAGACAATCTGCATTTTTCTAGTGATGTACCTCTTTTTTGAAGAATGAATAGAATTTTGACTTACAAAAAAAGGTATATATTTCACATTTTTATATATAGAAATATTTTTATTTTTAATTATTCTTTTATTAATTAAATTTATTAATTTTTATATTTTTATTAATTATATGTTCTAAAATTCCCCTGATGGGGGTGGAATCGGAGGGTAACAGGTGGATCGAGAGTCATGCACACCACCTTGGACATGATTAGGGAGTAAATGCAAGGTGTCGTTTCCGCCCCCTCACATGCATAACCCTATGACTCTCTCTTGTGTAATGGATAGGCTTTTAAGGAATGAAAAGTTGGCGAGTAGTGTTAGCCGTTTACAAAGTTCCACAGGGTGACCTCAGGCTGTTTTTCAATTTCCCTGCCACAAGAGAGGAACTAGGGAGGAAATTTGAAGGGGAGAATTCTGGAAAGACCATGGATGAGGCTTAGGGAACATGCTCTAATGATAATCTTGGTAGAATGCAGAGGGGACTCGGTCTTGGGGGCTGCATGGTGTATTGAGTTATAAACATTGTGGTGGAAGACTACAGAGGGTGTGCACAAATAAGGGAGTGTTGAGCTTCTTTGAATGATTTATCTAGAGGACATGGGCATAGAGAAGGAAAGGTGGTGTGACTCACCACTCCAAACGAGACTGGGGAAGCCCTTTCTATTTCTGGGCTTCACATAATCTACATGAATTTTCTTTTAGTTTCCTCTAGTATATTTCTGTTAATATTTTTAAGGATTATTAAGCAAACCAAAATCCTCAAATAGGTCTTAAAGGCCCCTAGTGGCATTATGTTAGTGTGGTCTCTAGTTTAGATATTACTACATGTCTTTGTTATTGGGCCATTCCCAGTTGTGAGAAGTGTAGTTGGACACGATACCCTCTGTATAGCTAGTCATTCAGCTAGTCATTCTCGTGGACTCAAAATTGGTCTAGTAAAATAAATTGGAGTCTACATGGTTGTAATAATTATTATAAATGTAATTAGAAGTGTATTTTTAAAATTATAAATAATGTTGGTTTATCTTTTTAAATAAAAGATTAAAGTTTTATTAAAAGTTAGAAGATTAGATTCTTAGCTAATTTATGAAGATTTTTGGAAAAATCACATTGCCAATATTTGGTTCACGCGTTTCGAACCAGCTGGTTCATCTTCAAGAAAAAATTACATTCTTATTAAAAAATTAAGATTAAGATTATGTGTTATATAGAAATATAATATACTTCATATTATTAATTTACTTATAAATACTATTTTAAAATTTAATAATCTAATCAAATTTAATTTACTTATAAATACTATTTTAAAATATAATAATCTAATCAAATCAAATTAAAATTTTTATTAATTTATTAAAAGTTATTTTTTAAATATTTAAAAGAAATAAATGGTTTTTTTAATGGTTTTAAGCAAGATTGTGATTTTTTGTTATTTAAAATGTTTTTTTTAAATACATAAATAGATTCAGTAACCTAGAGAACTAGTGTGCAACTCAAATTCTACATATTAAACCAATTAAACTACAAAGTTTAAAAACCCTTTACTGAATTTTGATTAAAATTAAGAAGAAAAAATGTTAATAAAAAATGCATTTTATCTAATAATAAAATTACTTAAAAAATAACTTGAAATTATTATAATTAATAATTTATATTTTAATTTTAAAAATATAAATAAACAATAATTTAAAATAATTTTTATAAAATAAAAATAAAAGCATTCATTATTTCATACCGTAATTAGTAGAGATTATAATTATCAATCCAAAAATTTTGTGCATATTTTTGTACGGTTGAGCTGATCATCAAATATTTAATTATAATAATTAACCATCAATTATTTAATTAGAATAATTAAATAAAAATATGGTAATATATACGATCAACACACTTTATTTGTGAATTTTGATTAGTTCAAACTAATGCAAACTTTATTTAATATGAAGACATTGGCTTTGACACTCCATTTGCTCTAATAGTCATGATAAGATTACATTTAATGAAATTTACTAAAATATAAAAATGAGTATGAATTCTATTATGGTGGTGTGGTTTAACCATATTTACAAAGAGTAAATGATTTGTAAGTGCCAATACGGATATTGGTGGGATTGAAAGGATGCAAGCTCCATAAATTTGATTAATTTTGAGACTTGTTTTCCATGGCACTTAGCATAAACATAAATGAGATCAGCAGCCTCATCACTTGGGATGGAGGTTGATCCATTGTTATAAGTAGAGAGTTGTGTGAGGTATTTATGATATACATGTTAAAAAATATGGGATTGATCGTTGTCATAAATGGTTATTGAAGTCCAACACTTATTTTATGTTTAAGTTTCCAACTAATAGAACGGAATTGAGTCAGTGATGTAGTACACGCTGAATTTAAACACAAATAAAGGTATACTAAATATTATTTTTTAGTTCATGTGAAATCTATGGGAATATGGTAAGAGCAAACCTAATAAAGATATCGACCATGAAACCACTGATCATGTACTTCGGTGGATATGTTATAAGCCACTATCACATCTAGACCATTGATATTGTTCTTTTATCCATTCACAACAATCAATTTATTGGGGGGATCTGGTAAGGTTCAAGTAGAGTATATGTATTATGAGGAATTAAACCACAAAATCAATCGATGTAATTAAGGAGAGCTCAATTCTATTGATGCTATTGTATGCAGTGTATTTTTTAGCACGACACTCTGAATTTACTCATCTAAGATCATGCAATGTGCTTATAATAATCGCAGGTTATGCCAACTGCAATGTTGATTAAGAGTCTGGTGGAGCACAACGGCGAAGTTAGTGGAACTTGGGAGATGAAGCTTTTTGTAGAGAATGGTGGAGTGTTTACCCTGCAAATGACTATTACTCATCTTAATAAGATCATAATATTAGCCAGAAGCAACTTCAGTGCCCATCTTCAGGTCATGCGAGGGCCGTGACAAATCGCAAGATTAAGCTATCACGCAGGATTCTTGGGCTAATTCCATTGAATACAACTTGGCCACCAATATGAGGAGACATCTCATAGATATTTGGTGTTCATCTAGTGCCTTCGCGCGAATGGGACGTTCATTCACATGGGAGGTTAGAGGGACGGGGCAAGTAATCCGCTACTTTTTCCCCTGCTCAAATGGCCACTGGAATGAATCATTGGCCCTTAATATTAGAGACAATTGATGTTATTCCTCAAACTAGATCTTCCTAGAATATCGCATTGTGGTCATGGGGTACCGACGATTTCACCTATGTATTCATTCTCAAAACGTTAGGAAGGGACCACCAACCCATCTTTCCTATGTCAAACATGGTTAGCGCGCAGGTGGAGAACAATCTATACCCATACCTGTACCTATGCTTGAACCAAGACTTATTCGTCTTTTCCAATAGAGACATAATTCTTCTGGACTACAAGAACAACATGGTAATGAAGATGTATCCAAGGATGCCAAGGGAGCTCCCCGGGAACTAACCCTCCACAAGGTCTTCCATCATGCTTCATGTCCCCGACTGGTGGATTTCAAAAGGCCGAAGTCCTCATCTGAAAATGGTGATGACAGACACGAACCCTCTCTGGAGCATGGAGGACATTCCAGGATCCATCGCCATGGGCCACACGCGCGCTCCTCCTCCACGATGTAGAAGCGCTCTCATAACTAGAGCCAAGAGAGGCGCGACCGGGTCGGATATGGTCACAACTACAATATCCTCTACATTCCTTCACAGACCCAGCACCCCTCTCGGAGCTCATTACTTTGTGCTCGAAAACACCAGCAATTGCAGAAATTCCCATTCCTTTCCTCCCTAACTGGGAGGTAAGGGCTATCTTTTAAAAGAAAAAATAAATACTCTGCCACAAAACCAGCCTCCAGGTATTCAGGGAGCACAGTGCGCGAGTATTCAAAATTTAAATGGGAGGGACTATGTATTCGAAAGGAGTAGTCTTAATGGGCAAGAGCTAATCCAAGGGGAAAATGAAATAAAAATCCATTGCATTCCTATTAAAAAACTTGTTGCAGAAATTCCACGCGCAAATTTGAAATTTGAAATGCCAGGCGCCATGGTGCGAAGGTAGCATTCACTCCATTTCAGTTCACGTCAAATCCACCATGTATGTATGCTTTTAAATATATGGGCATCTATATTAAATGGCGAACCATGTTTACCCGACGATCAGCATGTCACATCAACAGATGCTACATAGCATGCATATGTATGGTAACTGGCTGCTATTCGGTGCATTAAAGGCCCGATAATAGGTTGGTTAGCTCTTGCCAGTCACCTAGCGCTGAGGGGAAGAAGATCTCGCCTGAAGGAACAAGGAAAGCATAGTCTAAAGAGGCAGAGGAGTTGCCCAGAAAGTTATGGAAATTCTAGTCATATTTAAAGAAAATCCGGCAAGGATTTTTGTAAATCCAAGTTATAGTTGTTAAACTTCAAAATTTTAGATGTCTTAGACGTTTTTGATGGTGCTGAATCCATTTCCACCATCAAAAACACAATTCAAGCACTGCCTCTACAAGATTTTTTGAAATTTTTTGCCCGGATTCCAACGACTTTTGACCATCCGGGCAATTCCTCTACCTCGTTAGAGAAGCCTTGGTTGTGGCATCATGAACAGTGCTATCCTCCATGCTCCACTTGTTCAAGCAAGACCCGACATAATGTGGCCAAGATACCATATCTGTGTTGTGCTCCCAATGAGGTTTGGTATGTGTAGAGTGAAGAGAAACACGAGTCCTATACTCTCATATGATAATAGACCGTGCGAGGAGTAGGTTATCTGTTGATTGGTAGAATATGACTTCCCCGTTTAGGTGTTGGTGTTGTTGGTGATGTTTTAACCAAGGTTACTATGATTAATTCTTTGTAGGCCAAGGGCAACATCTGCTGCACATGTGATGCCTTGTATCCAAATAATTTTTATGTGAGTTGATGTTTATGTGACTTGTGTGTTATTATTTAAGAGATTCTTAATTAGTTGGATTAAAAAAATTTGGTTCAACTCATTTAATTCTTAAATGAGTGTATTAAATGAGTGTATAGTCAAGATATTTTCATTTAAATGGTTTAATTAAAATAGTTAATTTATTTCCACGTTTAACTTATAAAATAATAATTTCTTTATTATAATTATATTTAATATTTATTTTTCTTAAAAAAAATGCATTTTTTCAAAATATAATGCAAGCTTTTTCAAATATTTGATGCTAACAAAGAATATATAACATATAAAATGGAGTGTAAAAGATAACATAGCCCATATGAGTGTTAGCATATAGGTAGACTACTATGTCACTATAGATGTTTTTTAATCCATAAGTTAATCAACAAGCTAATTTGCATTTTGAATGGAAACTACAAATAAAATTTCTGAAATTGTGTAATTGAATAAAGTGATACTTATTACGATAAATTTATAATTGAATACAGTAATACTTATTACGATAAATTTATATTGTGTTATTGTAGATTGGAAGATTTTTCAAGTGAAACGAAAATTAAAATGGATGTATTAGTTTTTAAGTTAAGGTAATTTATTTATTTTTGCATAGAAAGTGTGTACAAATTTTTATAAATTTTATAATAGAATAAAAGAATGTAGATTTATTACATATTTTTGATGATTAAAATTGATAAATTGTGACGATCTAATTTAGGTCTTTTAACTAAACTAAATTCATCATTTAATTTAAGCATAATAAGAAAGGAAATAGTTTATTTATAGCTCAACATTTATCTGATGATAACATACAAGTAAAATTTATTTACAACATATTAAACAAGTAAGAAATTTCATTTCAACAATTTACATAAGTAATCAACAAATAGAAGAATACATGTTCTAGTAGCTTGGTTGGGATTCTCCTGACTCTGTGTTGGCGGTGCTGGACCTGCTAACATTCAGGGGATCTCCCCGGTATGAAGTCCCAACTAGACCTCACACGGTCCCTTCCGGTATGATGGCCCGGTTGCCATTATCTTAAATATTTGCCTTAGCTCTTGCTTGTCAGCACATGAGAGTAGTCTGTTTTGACTTCGAACAACGAGGTTTGTGTGCCTGTTGAGTGCTTATTGTTACTTGTGTCAAGTTTTTTTCACCACATAGGGAGATGGTGGAAGTGAGTCTTAAGTCGAAAGGGAATAGGCCCAACTCTATCAAATACACACAACACAACAAGACATGCGCAACTTTCAGCGGAGTAGTCCACATGGATGTGGCAGTCACAAACACACATTGAATGGATAACATGTACAACACCCAATGGAGTAGCCCACACAAGTGTGACGATCATTATAACAAGTCTATGAGAAATGTTTGATTGCATGTCCAGCAAGATATCCCACACGGGCGAGACAACGTTGACAACTTACACAACACATTTTCGTAAGCATATGTATTAGAACAACCGAAATAATTCAACTATTTTAACACAGGGTAAAGCAACATGCATTACAAGTGTCCAAAGAATAGTCTTACAAACAGATACAATACATGTGAAAACGTGTTGGCCTATTATCAGGCTTCTAAATTAAGCAAAAGTTCCAAGAAACATCGGTACACCATACATCACTAACCTCAATAGAGGGGCATTGGAGCCACTTCTCGCTTCTCAAAGAAAAGACTACAAACTCTCAAGGCTATGTGGGAGGAGCCAAGGTGAAATTATTTTGCATGTACAAATGAGGGGTATTTATAGCCAAGGGTAAAACTGGCGCTTATGACTATTCAACTTCCCTCATGACTATTTGACTTACATGACACTTCAACTTTACATGACTATTCAGATTTACATGTGAGTCTCTTGGACTTCCATGTTACATTTCATTGATTACAACAGTGTGGCCCATAGTAGTGATGTGGTCGAGATGACTCACGACATGACTCAACAAGACAAAGCTGGTATGTCCATGTTGTTGGTGGTGTGGATGTTAAACTACGGTGCTGCTGAGTGATGGATATGCTCTTGGTACATGGGGAGGTGTGTGGAGCCTTCGATGGTCTTTGTGTTTGTTTGATGTTGCATGTGCACATCACTCCTTCGCTTGTACTTTGGCATGCTCCATGTGTTCATCCGTTCGCAAATAAATCTCCTCATATCCATTCCTTGTTCATCCATTCGTGAAACAATATCCTCGAATGCACTCATTGTTCCTCCCATTTGTCGTCGCGTCATGTCTCATCAATGTACCTGTATCTGCAATCACCCATGTTGAGATGATATCAAATCCAGAAATCTTCTAGTCTACCATCATGTATTGTCATTTGCTTTTGAATGCAGGTGACCGAAAGAAAGGACAAGGCTCTAAAACTATGCAAGGTAGATTTCAAGAGGGGATGTAGGCTCTGGGCATTATTCATGAAAATTGCGCAGAGGTCATTGGGAGGCTGAGATGGGGAATCCAGATCAACAGTGACTATCTGCGAGATCTGGGTTCGCTAGAGGGAATATCTGCTCAATTGTTTTAGGGAGACAATGTAGGCAGCAATGGGAGACTGGCAACGAAAATTGTACAATTTCTTCATGGAGCTAGTAGTTGGCTATGGGAGGCTGCTTTGAAAAATTATGCAATTTTTTTGAGGAGGTGGTACTGGGTTGTGGGAGGCTGCTGGAAAAAACTATGCAATGCTAGGAGATTGACCTGTTTGACATCCTTGTACATTTTTTGAGCTGAGTGGGATGCTAGGGAACTGCTCATGAAAACTGCATAGTTTTCCCGGTGAGAAGTAGGTCGACTGAGTCAGTGACTGGTTGGAACAACTACACAATTTTTTAGGGAAATGCAGTGACAGAAACTTGGTGTCTATCCAACTTATCTGAGTAGTCTCCTCAGTCAGCGGAAGTGGGAATTCTTGGCAACTTCAGCGAATTTTTTTGGAGGAGTGAGGCCAGGGGTCAATGCATAGTCAAACTCTCTGGTTGACCAGTTGGAGGCTCGGTTGATGTGCTTGTGGGAAGCATGGATTGAAATGGATTGTTGGGAAACTGTGGCTCTGTTCTTGGTGATAGTCAATTAGGTTGATTGGAGGATTGTGCAGTGTAGACTGTGTAGGAGACAACCTCAAGCTGTGCACAATTCTAGGTAGCACTGCATGATCACTGAAAGTTTAAACTGCGCAATGTAGCTAAGTGGATGTCTAGCTATTGGAGGATGGTTTGGTCGATAGAGTTTCAACAAAATGACCAAATGTGTGAATGAGTGACTTCATATATGCATGACTCATGAACACACACTCAACATGACTTGATGAAAAGATGCCTCAACCCATCAAGACAACATACACTTAGTGTGACTGATCGACGGTGTGAGCAATAAGTGTGACACTCGTGATAGATCGTTGAATGACCGCGACGACGCTTGCAAAAAAATGAATACAACTTCATGTGTGGGTGTGACGGATATTTACATAATGGACACAACTTCTACACATGAAGGCGGAACTTGTGCATGGCCAGAACATTACTGTAAGCATGACATTGTGACCAACATGCAAAAAAGATGTTTGATGAACAATCAAGTGAGAAGGGTACAAAGTCTCAACATGGGCTCATGGGATAACCCCAAGTGCTTGCAAACATAAAGGAAAAATCCAAGGAAGGCTCCAAAATTGGATGCAGACCAAACTTTTGGAGTGTGTTGCAGTTGCTACAACACTCTGTTGGGATCCACTCCTTGGCTACCCAACTGAATTTACCTCCCATCCAACTAGGATTGATTTCCTAGCTTAGGGAAGCTCCATAGGTTTCCTAGCCCTCAGAGCCCAAGTCAAACCAGTTGTAGTGTGCCCAAGTTAAAACCAACACTCTCCAATAGATCCAAGTTTGATTTCTCTTATTTTTCTCTCTATTCTCTCCCTTCTCCTTCTCCACATTCCTCCCACAAATAAAAGTCCTCCGATGCCAAAACAAAGACTAAGGACATATCCTTTTCCTCCCATCCTGCTTCCCTTTTATGTCTCTTCCTCCCATCAACTTCAACCACCTATCATTAATTTCATGACTACCATCTCATCCTTTTATTTTAATATCCTTGACTTTCCTTACCATATCTTATTCAAAGTAGATTTGATAAGATACCTTGGGAATAAAATATGGATATTTAATTTAGAAAATAAATTCGAAGAGACCATATCCTATTCAAAAGTAGATTTTAGAAGACACCTTAGGAATAGAAATACAAATATTTAATTTACATATAAATTGGAGAAGACCATGTGTTATCCAAAAGTAGATTTGAGAAGACACATTGGAAATAGAAATATGGATATTTAATTTAGAAATAAATTGGAGAAGATTGTATCTTATCCAAAAGTAGTTTTGAGAAGACACCTTGGGAATAGAAATATAGATATTTGATTTAAAAATAAATTGGAGAAGACCATATCTTATCCAAAAGTAGATTTGAGAACACACATTGGGAGTAGGATAATAAAAAATAATAAAAGTCATTTTTGTAAAATAAAATTACAGATTCACAAGTGTAGGTTTATACCAATATTACTTAATAATTGTAAGTCAATATCAGTAGGTTAATTAAACACTAATGAAAATTAGTCCAATGGGATCAAGTAGGGAATTACATACACCCCTCCTTTAGAAAAATTCATCCTGAAGTTGGAGTGAAAAAGACACAATAAGTTTGAAATTTTTTTGACAATAAGGCATAGCAAAATGGAGAGAGATATAATAGTCAAATTAAGTAAGTCAAGAAATGATACCACTACACATCAATAGTCTCCAACTAACCTATAACCTCCTATCCTCCCTAACCTACTTCTGCTTCCATCTTATCCATCCTATGCCGCAATATACTATGGTATCAACTATATCGATATAACCATTGGTATAACAAATATGGCAGAAGCGTTGAATATATCTACCTAAAATCCCTAACATGTAACTAGAAGTCATCATCACATATCTAGGGGACCATGTCCATCAATTCCCTCCCATGATTCCAGGCTTAGAGGTTAGACGGTGGAAGCGCTGCCACCCCTCCTCAAAACTAGATTGAACACCCTAATATGGACCACACTACGATGCTGGTTGGGTACTTGTCATCAGACAATCTAGTCACGTAGTCTTGCCACCTTCCATTTACACTTTACCCATGTCATAATAGTGCATATCAAGTAGATACAAAATTTAATAGAACAATGTACATCATACCATTCCTCATTGGATGCCTCAATATTCCCCCATTGGAAGAGTATATCTTGGTTATCATATAGCTCTTTCTAATCTGTAGGTAAGTTCTCATTCATGCATATACATAACAAATATATATAAATATATATAATAATATATAAGTGATCTTAATCAACATGTTATTAAGTCTAGTATCCACGTGTCAATTTTGTACTTCATAAAAACATATCGGAAATAAATCTTACATTAGCTAAATCATAATTTTGATAAGTCATTCATTAAATAAACCATGTCCCTTTAATCTATACATCAAACAACAATAACTCTCATAAGTCATACACTAGATAAATCATAACCAAGTAAGTCATGCATTAGGTAAATCATACATCAAATAAGTCATACATCAAATATTTTAATCAACAATACCTAATCCATCCAATGATTTATATAAGTAGTTTCATCTATCCAACTAAAATGAATAAATATTACATAAAGTTCATAAATTAAATAACATGGAACTACAAATAGATCCTTAGCATAGGTAGCTATCTAAGTTAAACTTGGCATCACACATTCTCAAAAAGTGAGGGGCAGCCACGACGTATAGTCTCTGCATCCTCACAGGTAGTAGATCTTGGGCTATACTTATCCCACAAGACCTTAACCTAGTCCACCATGCGACGTCTGAGTTGTCAAACCCTATGGTCCCATATGCTTAATGGTTTGACCATTACGGTTCCCACGTCCAAGACTTGCAATTCCCAACAATCCAGTTTGTGAGATTCATCATAAACATAATGTTGTAAAATAGATACATGAAAAACATAATGAGCTTTATGCAAATGGGGTGGTAGTACAAGATGATAGGAAACTGGTCCAATCTTCTCCTTGATCCTAAAAGGTACTATAAATTGAGGTGACAATTTTGTCCCTTTCCTAAATGAAATGGTGCTTTGTTGGGTTGGATACGAATAAAAACTTGGTCTTCTACTTCATAACTCCGGTCAATCCTATGTGAATCAGAATAACTTTTTAGTCTATATTGTGCTTCCTTTAACCTTTATCGAATTTGCCTTACCCGTTCCTCCATTTCTTGAACTAATTCTGGCCCAACTATTACACAGTGCTCCAACTTTTCCCAACTTAATGGCATCCTTCATGGCCTCCCATATAGAGCTTGATAAGGAGGCATCCCAATTGAACTTTGGTAACTTTTATTATAGGCAAAATCTACCAATGGTAAGTACCTTTCCCACTGAGTTTGATTATCCATGAGATACATTCTAAGCATGTCTTCCATAACCTAATTTACTCTTTTAGTATGCCCATCTGTTTCTAGATGATATGTAGTGCTCAGGTTCAACTGAGTCTGCAATGTTGACTACAAACTTGTAAGAAACCTAGATGTAAAGAGAGAGTCTCTATCAGAAGTTATCTTTGTGGGTAACCCATGTATTTGAATAACTTTTCTTATAAAAAATCATGCTACATCAGTGGCATCGTAAGTATCTCTCATTGGGATGAAATGAGCACTTTTGGTAAATTATCAACTACAACCAATATAACATTGTGCCTCCGTGGATTGAGTCGCAAACCCACAAAAAAATCCCTATAAATGACCTCCCATTTAAACATAGGGATGTCATGTGGTTATAGGAGTCTTGCTGGATGGCAATGATAAGCCTTCACTCGTTGACATTCAAGACATCTGGGGAAAAACTGGATCATGTCGTGCTTCATGCCTACCCAAAGAAGAGTTTCTTCATGCCTTCATGCATCCTCTTCAATTCAGGATGTGCACAATAGAGTTCTCTATGTGACTCTTCGAGGATGGTTCTTCTTATACCCCCTTCCGTAGGGATGTACATTATCCCTTTAAATCTTAATAGTCCATCTGGGTCAAGGACATAGCCCTCAAAATTTGGTTCTATCTGCTTCCCACTCTGGAGTGATGATATAACCTTTAAATACAAATTATCTTCAAAGAGTTTTTCCAACACAGGTTCCCTAAAATTAACCCTCAAGGGTGCTAGGGAGACAATTTGTGGCCTCCTACTTAGCGCATCAACCAGAACATTATCCTTTCCATTAATGTATGATATCCCAAAATCATACTCACTCATGAATTCTCTGCATCGCCTCTGTCTAGCATTCAAATCCCTCTGAGCGAAGAGGTGCTTTAGGTTCTCGTGCTTAGTTCTTAACTCAAATCTTCTCCCAACAAGGTAGTGTCTCCACATTTTTAAATCTAACATCACTACTTTGAATTCTAAGTCATGGGTAGCATACAACTCTTCATGTTTCTTCAACTTTCTGGATGCATAAGATATTAATCCACCTTCTTGCATCAACACTGCTCCCAATCCTTTCTTTGAAGCATTTGCGCAGACAATGAAGTCCTTTTCCATGTCAAGAACTCAAAGGATTGGTGCACTAGTTAGTAACCTCTTTAGTTCGATGAATGTGGTGTCACATTCATATATCTATTCATACCTAACCCCCTTTCATTGTAATGTCGTGATGGGTTTTGCAATCTTTGAAAACTGTTCCACAAATTTGCTATAATAACCTACTAGCCCTATGAATCTATGCACCTCATGAGAATTTTTTGGCACTGGCCATTCCATTATGGCCTTTACCTTTTCTGGGTCAACTAAAATCCATTGTCCTAAAACTATTTGCCTAAGATAATGAATTTTCTTCTGAAAGAAGGAACATTTTGACAATTTTCTATACAACTTATTTTCCCTTAATCAAGTCAATACAGCCCATAAGTCCTCTTCATTCTCCTTTTCATTCTGGGAATACATGAGAATATCATCCAAAAAGACTTGCACAAATTCATTTAAATACTTCTTGAACACACCGTTCATGAGACTCATGAATACTGTTAGTGTATTGGTCAAACCAAATGGTACAACTATGAACTCATAGTGCCCAAACTAAGTCTAAAATGTATTTTTTGAGATGTCACCTTCTTTAATCCTCAATTGGTGGTATCCATATCAGAGATCGATCATTGAGAAAACCATTGCTCCCTTCATTTGATCAAATAGTTCATATATTCTAGGTATCAGGTACCTATTCTTCATTGTGGCTTGATTCAAGTCCCTATAATATATGCATAGCCTTAAGGAACCATCCTTATTCTTGAAGAAAATCACTGGTGCACCCCAAGGTGAAATACTAGGTCTAATAAATCCAAAGTCTAAAATTTATTTTAACTCCATCTGTAACTCACAAATTTCTGGAGCAATCATCCTGTAGGGTGTCTTGGAGATTAGTTTTGCACCAGGTTTTAGGTTGATTGTGAAATCAATCTCCCTCGCAAATGGAAATCGAGGCAATTACTTAGGGAAAACATCCTCAAATTCTAAAAAAAATGGATGTTGATCCAGGGAGGGTCCTTTTTGTTCACTTACAACCTCAGTCACAAATAGTTTACAACCTTGTCAAACACAACGTTTTACCTTCCTCGTGGAGATGAGTCATAGGGACACTCTTCTTTTGATACCACAAATCTCAGTTGACCTACCTTTATTATCTAAACAAGTCGCCTTCTTTTTGAAACAGTATACTAAAGCTAGATTAGCTTCTAGCTTGTTAATTCCAATGATTACATCTTATGCCCCCAGTGTTATGACATATGCTTTCAACTTAGTTATACACACCTCGAGTCTCAGCTGACATTGGTCAACATTAGGTCCTACTTCTTGTTTTATCCACCAAGCCATTTAGACTTGTTTAAAGTCATAGTGCTCATAGGTTGCTAACCCACAATTTTCTAATGCAACTGGTGAAATGAAGCTATATGTAGCACGAAAATCAAATAAAATTTTTACTTTTACATTTTTTATCATACTCAAGGTTTCTACCATGACAAATTGATGTTCAACTTTTTTATTTATTAATTGTTGCATAGATTCGATAGTGTTTGCTTTCTCCCCCCATTTGTGATTTTCCTTCTCTATGGTTGTCACCAGTTTGTAACTCAGGATAGTCATGCTAGTAATGAGGTCCCCCACATCCCCATCAAGTGATGTGAGGTTGAATCTGAACATAATGTTTTGGAGTTTTTTGGAAAGAGTTCCTTCCCCTGGGACCCTTGCCCCTACTTGTGGCTCCTTGCATATGACCTTTATTTGCATGACTCCTTGAAGCTATGGGTGAAGCTGCACTGGTAACCATTCAAATCCCCATTTTCAGTGCTCTAGGTATAACCCTGTTTCCATATGGTGATAGCCTCAAACTTCCCCCCTTGAAGAAGGAACGAGGGGCCTTCTCCATAGACCTTAGCTGTTGTGGAAATATGGTTTTGTTTCCACCTTTTATGTATAAGTAATCTTCAACATAAAGAGCATGTTAAACAACTTCTGCAACTGAGAATGGTTTCCACATTCGTACCATTTCTCCAATCTTATGGTTCAATCCAAAATTGAAATGATATTCTTGGAGTTGATTAATATCCATGTAGGAGACATACTTGACCAATTCCATGAATCTAATCACGTTGTTATGGAACCGTCTCACAAAAATATAGAAAAGATAGATCAACGACTTAGAATTCAGCCTCTTCGAGGGGGCAACCTCCTTTACATTACACAAATGAACAATTCATGGATGATTCAAGTGAAAAAACCTCCTTTCTATATATAGGAGTCTAAGGGGTCACACTCTAATAAATTCGACCTAACAATAATAATATAAAGGCACAAAAATAACAATAGACAGATTCTATGGGACACAATAATAACAATATGGGGACAATAGGGGCACAACAATAAAAATAAGGGATACAATGAAAATAGTAATGGGGGAATAACTAGTATTATAGGGACCTAACATGCCCCCCTCCTTCAAAAAAGTGTTTTCCTCAATGCTTGAGTAGTTCTGGATGATTTTATATAAAATTCTCATCCTCCCATGTGGAATCTTCAACGGGTAAGTTCTTCCACTTGATGAGATACTGATCGATTTCGTAGCTATTGAGTTCTTGTTTCTTTCACTGTTTTAGGTTCCAATATGATTTTTCCTTCCTCATCAAGTTCTGGAAATATTGTTTGAACTGGAAGCTTGTCACCTATAACCTTCTTTAAGCATCAAACATGAAAAATTGGGTGCACTTGGAAGCTGCAAGAAGCTCCAATTTGTGTGCCATAATACCTATCTTTTGCAACACCTTGTATGAACCATAAAACTTTGGTGATAATTTATTATCCTTCTTAACTTGCTTGAGGGACATTTGTTTATATGGTTGTAGCCGTAGCAATAGCTAATCACCTACATCAAAACTTCTTTCATTGCGATGTTGATCTACCTGTTGTTTGATTATATTATGCGCCAAGGTGAGGTTATCCTTCAAAAGTTGGAGAACTTGTTGCTGATGCTCGATGTGATCTTCCATTGCTTGAACCTTAGAATTTTCTCTTAAATATGATGTGATGGATGGTGGATGATATCCATAAAGTGCCATAAATGGGGTCATTTTTGTTGTAGTATGGAAGGAAGTGTTATACCACCATTCAGCCAGAGGCAACCATTTGACCCATTGTGTCTATTTATCAGATACAAAGCAATGAAGATGTCCTCCGAACAGTCTTTTACTATCTCAGTTTGCCCAGAAAATTGAGGATGATAAGATGAGCTATCATCTAACTGAGTACCAAGACAAGAAAATAATTTTGTCCAAAAATTTCTAGTGAAAATGGGATCTCTGTCACTTACAATAATCTTTGGGTTTCCATGTAGCTTTTGAATTGCTTCCATAAATGCAGTAGAAACTGTACTCGCTTTAGATGGATGAGATAATGCACAAAAGTGTGCATACTTGGTAAGTATTTCAACTACCACCATGATAACACTCTTTCCTTCGGACTTGGGTAAACCTATGATAAAATCCATTGAAACCTCCTCCCAACATTAGCTTGGAATGGATAAAGGTTGTAATAGTCCCGAGGTCTTAATTGTTTCAAATTTATTTTGTTCGCAAACCAAACATCCCACCACAAAATTTTGAATATCCGATTTAAGGCCATCCCAAAAAAAATCCTTCTTAACCCTATGGTAGGTTTTTATAAATCCTGAGTTCCCTCCTAAGGGAGAGGTGTGCAATTCCCTAAGAATCTTTTGTTCGAGTTGGGAATTCTTACATAGGTATAACCGATCCTTGTACCATAACGAATCATTTTTCCAGCTAAATGTATTAGATGTACTTGGATCTTGTTGTATCTTTTGAATGAGTGCCCACACTTCCTCATCATTCTTCCATTCATTCCCTTGCTCATTATCCTCTACTTGGATAATAGAAATGGCGCAAAGAAATGCTTCACATCCTCATCCTTTCTTGAGAGTGCATCTAGCTACAACTTTTGCTTCCTTTTTTGTAGATGATTTCAAAGCCATAACCCAAACATCTTTGTGACCCATTTTTGTTGCTCTTCTGAAGATAATCTTTGTTCTAAAAAGTATTTAAGACTATCATGATCTGTTTTAACCTTGAAGTGTCTTTCCATTAGGTAGGGTCACCATTTCTTAAGTGCATGTAGTATTGCCAACATTTCCTTCTCATAAATAGATTTGTGTAAATACTTTGCTTTGATTGGATGACTTTCAAAAGCAATGGGTCTTTCTTCTTTCATTAAAATAGCAACAATTCCATTTCCTGAGGCATCACATTCCACAATAAAGGTTTTTGTGAAGTTCGGTGTAGCTAAGACTGATGGTTGGCACATTGCCTCTTTAAGATGTTCAAAGGCCTTCGTTGCTTCTAGAGTCCATGAAAATGCGTTTTTCTTCAATAATGTTGTTAGAGGTGCTTCTATTCTCCCATAATTCTTAACGAACTTGTGATAATACCTCGTCAACCTGAGAAATCCTCGTAGATGCTTTATGAATGTGGGGATTTTCCATTCCTTAATGGTTTTAATTTTTCTAGGGTATACCTTAACACCTTCATGAGATACAATATGACCTAGACATTCCACCTCTTGTACTCCAAAGAAACATTTGGAGATTTTTGCATATAATTGTTTCCCCTCCAATAGTTTGAGCAACATATCAACATGTTGGGCATGCAAGACTTGTTGTAGATTAGTATATCATCAAAAAATACTAACACAATTTTTCTAAGGAAGGGTTTGAAAATGGAATTCATCAAACCTTGAAATGTAGAAGGTGCATTAGCAAGGCCAAAAGGCATGACCAAAAATTCATAATGACCCTCATGAGTTTGATTTGTTGTTTTTGGAATGTCTTCAGTCTTCATTTTGATTTATTGATATCCTGAACGAAGATCCAACTTGGTGAAGTAAATTTTTCCATGCAATTCATCAATGATAGGAATAGGAAATTTATCTTTAATAATGAGCTTATTGAGCTCCCTATAATCCGGACACATACACCATGATCCATCCTTCTTGTGAACCAATACTACTAGAGCAGAGAAAGAACTTTGACTGGGTTGAATTATACTAGCCTCTATCATTTCTGCAACCATACATTCAATTTCACTCTTTTGGAGATAGGGATATATGTACAGACTGATGTTTGGAGGAACACTTCCTGGAATCAAATTAATAGCATGATCATGATCACGAATAACTATGAGGCCTTTGGGAGTCTCAAATACCTTGGAATGATTGTCCAAGACTTTTTGGAGATATGGAGAAATGGATGATTTCGATGTCAGAACCTCTAGTGAACATAATTGTGCAATTATGGCTCATTGTTCTTTCTTTAGAAACTTTATCATTCCGTTAGAGCTGATTATCTTTCCTGGTTTCCCTGCGATACCCCTTACTTCAAATTCCTTTCCTTCTGAGGAGAATTTCATGAAACGTCCTTGAAAATTAAAAGCTATTGTACCCAAGGACTGTAGCCATTGAACTCTTAGTACAACATTAGTGCCACCCATTGGAATGGAAAGCATTAGGCTATTCAATACATATTATCCCATGGATAGCTTGATATTATGGCACTTTCCTAAGAAATTTATGGTTCCTCCACTTGCAACCATCACTTGACACTCTGGTGCCGGATATAGGAAGCAATTCAATTCCTTGGCTATCTTACAATGAATAAAATTATTTGTACTTCCCGAATAAATCAACACTATTACCTTTTTCTTCTTGATATGCCCTTCTATCTTGATAGTTTGAGGAGTGGTAATTCCAGTGAATGCATTACAAGATATGGTTGGATTCACTTATTCTTTTTCTAGGGTATTTTCTGGTGTATATCCTCTTCTTTTGACATTTCTTGTTCCTTTTCTTCCTTCTCTTCAAAATCTATGTAAAATAATTTCTTCTCGGCACACTTATGACCTTTAGTATATTTTCTATCACAACTATAACAAAGCCCTTTTGCTCTTTTTCTTCCAATTGTTGTGGTTTCAACCTTGTAGGTTGTGGACGGCTAGGGGTAGCAACACTTCCATCTTTATGATTATGAGTGGTAGGCTTCCTTGTTGCCATAAGTTTGCTTTCCATTTCTCTTGCCAACCTGAATGCCTTCTCCAATGAATCTGGTTCCCAAAGGTGAACCTCATGTTGGATGTTATCTTTTAAATTCCCTATGAACACATCAATCCTATCCTCCTCTAGAACATCTTTTAACCTTATATTCAATTTTTGGAAGTCCTCAATGTGCTCAATCATTGAACCCTTTTGTTTGAGATTTATCAATTGGCTAAAAAAAGTGTTGCTTTTTGTATCCTCATAATGTGCTATCATTTCATCCATAAAAATAGCCCAAATGACAATTTGTATACGAGAGCAAATCCATCGATGCCATACAAACCGATTTGGCTCCAAATATAAATTTGCAATGCGTACCTTTTCTGTGTTTTGCACATTATGGAGATCGAAAAATTGCTCCATATGTAGTATCCATGTTCTGGGATCCTTGCCATCAAACTTCCTCATATCAATCTTTGGAACATGGTGGTTCTTTGATCCAACGTTAGAGTCTATGAAATCATGGTTAACATTTATTTTGTTCTTACCATGAGTTTCCTTTACTACCCTTTTGCCATTAGTAAGCATTTCTTGTTAAAAAATTGTCAAATCTGTCTTCAAATATTCCATGCCTTTCTTTAAATCATCCATCTTAGCTTCCACGCCATCCATCTTTGCTTCCACGTCGTCCATCTTAGCTTCCATGTCATTCGTTTTAGCTTCTATGCCTTTATTTAAACCATCCATCTTAGCTTCCATTCCTTTCCTTAAGCCATCCATCTTAACTTCTACGTCTTTCTTTAAAGCATCCATATTAGCTTATATTACTTTATGTGTGAGTGAAATTTGTTGCACTTAGTCTCGTAATTTTGATATATCATGTTCCATTTCCTCCTCTTCTTCATGAGTCATGCTAGAGCTTTTAGGTTGCTTACTAAGTGTTTCCATTTCTTTCATTAGGGCATCAATTACCGATACTAATGCTTCACTATGCCCTTTGAATTCCTTCAAACTAATTTTTTAAACCAAGCTTATGCAAAAATTAAAAAAAAACCTACACACCTTTTTTCACTTTGTAAGAGCTCGATATTGAATTTGATGTGTCTCTGTAATTTTGCATGTCCCAAGTCTGAACTTTCTTTCTATGGTAACCATCTAAGTAATCTTTCTAACCCTACAATTCTAATCAAGATTGGATTCTCCAATGAAAAGTTATGCCAAATTGCCCACGATGACCTGAGTATAGACTAGTTTAGTAGAGAAAAATTGTACAACGTGCCGTGGGTTTCTGTTTCAACCTTAGGTTCTGAAAATGATACCCAAAAAAACTATAGTCCGTCCTCTTTCTGTAACTTCTTACGAAAATTCAATCTGATGCTCAGAGCAAAATTTATGACGATTTTCCCAACGTGACCTGTTTGGAATGTAATTCAGCGGTCTACGAAAACCCTAACTTCCTCAGATTATATCTCCTATAATATAGCGAGATAGGATCTGAAATTCGCAGCCGAGGTTCAGACCGATTTCTTCTCAATTGGGATTTTTTTTTAGCTTCTAAAACATCGTAGCGAAAGAGTTATAGCGAAAATTTCATGATGGCTTGTTTTAGATGAAATTCTGGAGCTTACAAAAACCCAAAATTCCTCAGATCATATATCTGAAAATATAGCGAGACAAGATCTTAAATTCGGCCTGAGGTTCAACACGATTTAGTCTCAAATGAGTTTTTTTTTTAGCTTCTGAAACGTCATAGAAAAAGTTATAGCGAAACTTCCACGATGACCTGTTTGGAGCAGCGAAACCCTAGAATCCAAAGCTCTAATACCAAATATTATGAAATCAGCTCACAAAAAGATAGGAAAGATAGATCAATGCCTTAGAATTCAACCTTTTCGAGGGGGAAACCTCCTTTACATTACACAAATGAACAATTCTTGGATGATTCAAATGACAAAACCTCCTTTCTATACATAGGAGTCTAAGGGGTCACAATATAACCAAGCCGACCTAACAATAATAATATAAAGGCACAAAAATAACAATAGAGGGATTCTATGGGGCATAATAATAACAATATGGGGACTATAGGGGCACAATATTAACAATAAGGAATACAATGACAATAGTATTGGGGGAATCACTAGTATTATAGGGACCTAACAGTCATACTCCTCTATTGTGCGATTTCCTTGTACCAAAGCATGGAAGGCTCCAGCCTGTTGTTCTTCATAATATGCTGGTAAGTAATTTTTCTTGAATCTCTCCTCAAATAACTCCCAGGTAATTGTATCCAGAGTGAGGTGTAGTTGACTCTCTAAGTTACCCCACTAGTTTAGGGTGTTATCTCTTAATTGGAATATTTCTATTTAGCTATTCCTTTTAACCATGCTTCTGCTTGTTCGTTGGCACGACCTCCAACAAAATTTGGTAGCTTAATATTTTGGATCTCCCTAGTAATGTCATTGATTGGAGGTCCTCTATCAAAGTCTCTTGATACCTCGATATTTCCCAACCGTGATGGAGGGTGCTCCACTTCCACCTCAGTAGATTGGCACCGTCTTAAAGTCTCATTAATTTCTTCTAGGGAGCGCAAGATGAGAGCCATCTCCGATGATAGAAATGGGTTATTTGTAGGAGGTCCGTGTGATGATCCTCCTTGACTTTGATTTCCCCGCGTCTTCAACATTTTGGATTGTTCGATCATTCATTCCATATGATATTTATTAATGCAACTTAGTACTTGTATGATCTTAGTCGACTCACAGACATATTTAAAATGATAGATACACATTTTTGCTTTACTATGTGCATAAATGAGCATTACTAATACTGAGTAGATTCCCATGGATATATTAAATCCTCTCATGTGTGATGTCTTATATAACCTACAAATTTTTAATTAAAGAATTGGTTTAATATACTCAAATATTAGTTCGCTCTTGGTGGCTTTCAAAGTAACTAATTAGAATGAAATTTGGAACCCTTCTTGTGTATTCACCAAATAACCATCAATTCAATTTCAAGTAGTAGTTTAAATATAAAGAAAATATTTCAGTAATTCTCAGGAACGTATTTCTTTCTTAGACATAGAAATATGAAAACCATTCAAAGCACAATGAACACAATATTTACCATGGAAACTAAAATGGAAACCAACTCCAAATGGTTGTTGAGCTTTTAATTGGACAATACTTTGACTATAGTTCTTGGCTCTTTGAACATACTCTTCCACCAAAATGTACTTTAGGAGTGAATGTACAAAAGGTAATGGATAGGGAAATAAACTTAACTTTTTTTTTTCATACCCCATTTTTTTTTTGTCTTTTACATCAATTAGTTATATATTTATATCTATTTAGCTTTTATAAATTATCCATATCCATTTTACTCAAAATTTACTTAGTACATAGTGCATAAATAACATACACATTACATCAAAACAATCAATATTATATACATATATATATATATATATATATATAGATATAGATATAATTTCATTTTAATTTAAACCATACTAATTTCAAACTATATAATATTAACAATCCATTTGTGCATTCCATAAGTTAATAGTAATCAATAATCTATATATATATATATATATAAATCTAAATTTACTCATTATATGCATTATATATAAAAATAAATAATAATATCAAATACTATTATTTAATGTGAACTTATAGTAATACATGTATAAAATGTTTGAGATAAATAAATACAAACAAATATGTATTTATTAAGTATCTATAATATGATGATTTAATTATATAATGTTATACAATTAATATATCAATTTAATTTTTAATTTTAATTATATATATTTTAAATTAAATAACATTATACTTCATTTTATTTATTATAATATTTAATAAATCTAAATTATAGATTAATAAATATATAAAAATTGACTCCACTTATATAGATTGGCTCAATTTATTATTAATATATATAAATTATGAACATGCTCTACTTTATATATATATATAGATATATTTAAAGTTTTATAGGTTCTTTGCTCACTAATTTCTTTTCCATTACCCTCACAAATTTGAACAAAGCACAACCGTTATCAACACTTTATATATGTTGTCAACACCTTATAATCATGCCATATGGAGAACCATAAAAAAATGTTGTATTTTTAGATAATAAGAGAGTGTTGTATTTTTATATAATAATAAAATGCCTATACTATATTTTCTAGTAAAAAAATTATTGAAAGGCGTAAATAAGAAGAGATTAAAATGAAAATACATTTAGAAGGTACAAAAAATTGATAGGTGATTATAATATAAAACAACTAGAAGAAAGGAGATATGACAACAAATCTGATTCATTAAAGGTTGAAAAAGGAATTCGGTGGGGTGATATCATAGGGTAAGAGTGGGGTCTCTTTGTATATGTTATGGGCTCTTGTCCCTTTTTCATGACGGCTCGGTCAATGAACCATTTGGTTCATCAAGCCAAGTGTTTCAAATTTCCTGTGATACAGTTAAGCATCAACTACCGTGTTACTCTTATTCTGTTTTGCCAAAGACAAAATACATTTGTATTTTGTAATCATCTAGTCTTTTAATGCGATCGACCACAAGATGTTGGTTGCTATCGTCAAACTATTAAGCCATCGACCACAATTCCATTCTCATTGATCTCTACCCAACTTGTATGGTATGAGTTTCGAAAAGATGAAGTCGATTTCAAGTCCGAGGGGTTTTTATGGAATAGATAACCTTTCAACCTGCAAACTACGCTAACAGAATCCCCTATATCATATAAAAATCGGTACGTCCGTGCCTATTATTATTAAATCCTCATATACATCGACGAATTCAGACTTGCCAACATTCAATTCAAGTACGAAAACAATTAGTAGTTCTTGTAGCTCGGGAGCTGTGACAAGGTGAGTTTTAGATGCTTGGAGGAGTTGGGTTTGGTTTTTTTTTTTTTTTTTCAATGGTGAACAACTCTAATGGAATTTTGATGTAAAATGATACAATTCAAATGAGAGTCTTTATGCTCACCTTGACACAGATCTTCTGCACTAGCTATGCGAGTATGATGGAAATTGTAACATTGGCTCACCGTATCGTTGCTAAATGGTGAACAAGTGCACCACTGACTTAGTAGTACAGTTAGCGACATAGTGGAAAGAGTGAAAAAATGGGAAGACTAGAAACCGCCATAGTCAAGTCATGATTTATTTATATTTCCATAGTGCAACGATAATTTATGATGTGAGCTCGCCACTCTTCAGGTCATTCTTTAGCTTTGAATTTGTTTGCAGAGAGTTTTCAGAGCCAAGTTTCAAATCCTTGTGTTACAACAATGTAAGTAATGTTTCACCACTCTTAGGTCCTCAAAGTGTTGATAATTCTGGTGTGAATGAATGGAGAGCGCTATTTTAAGAAGAACATATGAGATTAGTAATGCAAAAAAGTCTTTTTAGTAATGGATAGATGTCAAGGTAGCATATGGCATGAAGATGATGGCAACATAATGAGTAGGTAGCATATGGCATGAAGATGATGGCAACATAATGAGTTACAGGGGTAGTCAAATGGTAAATTCGGTGGAAAGTCTGTGATGTTGAGAAATTAGTCAAAATAAGTACAAGCCAGAGAAAAGAAAACAAAACCTTCAATTCAGTGATTTTTGGGATTATTTATTTATTTATTTATTTTCTAACATAACTACCAATAAAAACACATCGAGACTATTATTTTATTTTTTTGGTTTAATATTAAATTAAATTAAATTCTTTTCCCAAAATCTAAATTCATTTATCTTTCCTTAGTTTGTAGAGTTTTATAAAAAGGCCATAATAATTCTTAGCATGTTATATTTGTTTGAAAACATAATATATCATTATGGTATGAAGTATGAGTACAACACACAAAATATTTGATTGTTAAAAGTATAACTTAATTTGTTTGATACCTAATATTTATAATATTTTTTGTTTTTGTTTTTCCACGTAATATTTATAATAAAGAGGCTGACAAGTAATTATGAGGGTTATAACCTTTTCTAGCGGGAATTTGGTTCTAGTTGGTTTTTAGGCAGATTTTGAACTTGGCTCTAATACCACATGTAACGACCTAACCTATGCCTTCTAAATAAACTAAATTTATCATTTAATTTAAACGCAATAAGAAGGGGAATAACCTATTTAAAGCTCAACATTTATTTGATGATAATAAACAAGTAAATTTTATTTACAACATATTAAACAAATAAAAAATTTCATTTCAACAATTTACATAAGTAATCAACAAATGGAAGAATACATGTTCTTGTAGCTCGGTTGGGATTCTCTTGACTCTGTTGGGATATTCTTCTTGGCTACCCAATTGAATTTACTTCCCAGCCAACTAGGAATGATTTCCTAGCCTAGAGAACCTCCATAGGTTCCATAGCCCTCCAAGCCCAAGTCCATCCAGCTATAGTGTGTTCAAGTTAAAATGAACACTCTTTAATAGATCTAAGTTTGAGTTCTCTAACTTTTTTCTCCATTTTCTCCTTTCTCCTTCTCCACATTCCTCCCAAAAATAAAAATCCTCCAATGCCAAAACAAAGATCAAGGACCTCTCCCTCACCTATCATGCTCCTCCCCTTTATATCTCTTCCTCCCATTAATGTTGGGACTACCCGCTCATCCTTTTATTTTAATATACTTGATTTTTTTTACCATATCTTATCAAAAGTAGATTTGAGAAGACATCTAGGGAATAGAATATGGATATTTATTTTAGAATATAAATTGGAAGAGACCATATCCTATCCAAAAGTAGATTTGAGAAGATATATTAGGAATAGAAATATTTTTATTTAATTTAAAAATAAATTGGAAAAGACCATATCTTATCCAAAAGTAGATTTGAGAAGACACCTTGGGAATAGAAATATGATTATTTAATTTAAAAACAAATTGGAGAAGACCATATGTTATCCAAAAGTAAATTTAAGAAGACATGTTTGAAGTAGAAAGATAGTTAATTTAGAAATAAATTGGAAAATACCATTTCTTATCCAAAAGTAGATTTGGGAAGACACCTTAGGAATATAATAATAATAAATAATAATAATTGTATTAGTAAAATAAAGCTACAGTTTCACAAGTGTAGGTTTATACCAATATTACTTAATAATTGTAAGGCAATATTAGTAGGTAATTAAACACTAATCAAAATTCATAATAAGAGAAAATAAGGCATTACATAAATATATGTTATTGATGTGAATAGAGAATTAAATTGGATGTATTTACTTTTAGGTTACACTAATTTGTTTCATGTGGAAAGTTCAAACATTTTTTTTAATTCTTATAATGTAATAAAGGAAAATATAGGGTAGAATGGATTTTCTCATGTTATTGTAAATTAAAATCCGTAAATGTAGGTTTTGGTTTTCCATATGCATATGAAATTAAAATGCTTGTATTTATTTTTGGGTTAAGTTACTTTGCACTTTGGAGTGAAGCTTAAAACAAGTTTTTAAATTTTTATTATAATACAAAGAAATATTTATTGTTAGAAAAAACTTACCTCATATTATTAGTCCCTTCCATCTGGAAAATGGCATGGATTATAGTAACTGGAATCGACCGATATAACATTAATTCTTGTTAATATTTACTCTGTTTTTACTTCGATCCGCATTATGTGGTTTGAAAACTATATTCTTATTTTTTCATGGTGTTATTTAGCCTCTTCGTAATGTACAGAGGCTATAATCATATAGTATTTTGGCTTGGTTTCATTCATATTTTAGAACTATTCGACAGTTTAAACTAATGCTAGCCTTAGTCTAGCAGTATGAAATGCTAGCAGAGTTTGTGAGTGTCAAAAAACTGAACTAATTTATAAGTGGTTGAAGTTGCCACCTTACCACCCATTACTACATGTTGCTTCGGTGTATTCATATTTATAATTGTGTTTCTACAGGTGGACGATGGAGGAAAACCAAGGGAGGAGCAGTTTTTGGACCGGAGAGATTTGGAGACTAGATTGTTGTAAATGTTATTTTGTTAGATTGGCTTCACCATTGTTGAAGGCCTAAGCACCTTATGCTTTAGTTCGCCCTACAAAATGTTGCTTCCAACTATTTCATACTGCTTCTGGACTTAGACTACTGCTTTCGAGTGTTTCATACTACTTCTGGACTGCATTTTCCGAGAGTGTTTCATGCTGCTTCTGGATTGTTGCTTCCGAGTGTTTCATACTGCTACCTGGACTGCATGTTTGGACTGCAGTGTCTTCATATTCATAGTTGTGTTTCTCCAGGTAGGGTAGAAGACCTACCATGTATGATATCTTGTTTCAGCCAAAAGGTATGTTATTTTGTTTCTGATACTTGGACATTTGTTTCTAATCTCTGGCTTTTCATTACTACTAGCTTAACAATAACCTACAAATTATAAGCAAATTTTAAAAACCGTTGTCCCCTCTTGAACTTATGTAATTGAAATCAGAGAAAAATTGACAAGTGTCCTTCGACTATGTAATAAAATTACTAAGTTTTTTCTAGGTTAGGTAGAGAAGAGAGGAAACGCTGGTTGGTTGACTGTAAAATAGAAGAGGTCATACCTGTCAGTTAGAGGTTTGATTTCACCATCCCACTGAAAACTCATTCCTTTACGTGCTACCCCTCACCCTCACTGATCCAGGTGGATGTTGGTGGCCACCCACCTATCCCATTTGGACCCTCGCAACTATCTCTTTCAGTTTTTCAGTTTCCGTAATTGTAGCACAATTTACTATTTTTAGTAGTTTTTTCGGGTCCTGAACTTTTAGAGCCGTTTTGAGGCCCTAAACGACTTTTTTTGGGAAATCTGGGGGCAACATGGGTCCATGTAAGAAGCTTGAACAATGACTTGGAAGACGGGACTTCGTTCCCATTTTGCTCAAAACCCACCGAGCTCCCCTCTTCATATGTACTGGGACCTAGTCCCCCTCTTGTTGTTTTATAATATATCAGTAACCGATCTTGTTAAAAAAAAAAAAAACAATACCTCCATAATTGTGCAATTGTTTTTCCTACACTAAAGTGGCCAACAATAAGAGAAGTATGAGCTTCCCTTACGATGTTGACACTTTCACCCTGTGGAACACATAACTTACCAAGATGATACAAAAAAATATCGTGAACATGATAATCCAATTCTTTAACATTAATTCCTTGACACAAAGTTACATAAACATCTTTGAAATATTCATATTTATCATACTGTTCAACATAGCTTTCATGCGTGATTGAATTATACTTAAGATTGACAGATGCATTAATAATAGGCCTTGATAACGTGTCGGCAACTTTGTTGTATATAGCTTTATTATACCTAATTACAAAATGGAACTATTGTAGAAATCTCATCCACCTAAAATGTCTAGCTTGTTGTGGCTTGGTTTGCGATTATAAATATTGCAACTATTGATGTTCAATATGAATAATCGTTGCCTTACACATGAAATAATGCTTCCACTTTTCATGTTTTGTATCAAAGCATACAAATGTTTGTCATAAGCTGGATAGTTTATTATCACATTGGTAAAGGTTTTAGAATGATAATAAATAGGCTTACCATGCTGCATCAAAACTACTCCCATGGCATAATCATTTGCATCGGTTTCAATCTCAAATGGCTACTTAAGATCTGCAAGTGTAAGAACTGGTGCTTTATTGATTTTTTCTTTCGATGTATTGAAGGATTTTTGTTGCTTTCCTCTCCACTGAAAGACCTGTTTCACACTTCTCAAAGCATGTAATAGAGTTGCAATAGATGAGAAGTTAGCAATAAACTTCCTCCAATATTGGGTTGCTCCCAAACATATCCTAACCTCTGTTACATTATTGGGCTTAGGCAAATTCACAATGACTTCTACCTTTGAGATATCAATCTTCAATTCACCCCCTCCAACAATATGACCCAAATAAACTAAAGAGGGTTTCTAAAATTCACACTTAGACATCTTCAAATACTATTTCTCTTTCTTTAAGACATCCATAAAACTTGCTTAACATGTTTGACATGCTCTTCACGAGTCTTAATGAAAATTAGAATATCATGTAAGTAAACTATGACAAAATCATCAAGGAATGGTCTCAACACATCATTCATAACTCTCATGAATGTTGCAAGTGAATTACAAAGCCCAAATGGCATAACTAACCATTCAAACAAACCTTGTTTTGTCGTGAAAACAATCTTCCAAATATCACCTTCAACAATCTTGATATGATGATAATCAGTTCTCAAGTCAAACTTAGTGAAATAAATAACATCCTTCAATTGACCTAACAAATAATCAATACAAGGAAGAGGAGATATATATTCTTTATTGTGATTTTGTTCAAAAATTTGAAATCCACACACATGCACTAGGTACCATCCTTCTTTAGAACCAAAACAATTGGAGACCCACAAAGACATGTACTAGGCCTAATGACTCTTTTGTCAAGAAATTCTTGAATTTTCTTGTTGATCTCTGCACTCTCTGAAATTGGCATTTGGTACATGATGTTTGGAAGAGATGCATCCTACTGCAATTGAATCTCATGTTGGATTCCTCTTTTAGGAGGAAACCCTTCAAGTTCCTGAAACATATTATCATATGTGTTAAAATTAAATCAAATCATGTTGGAGTTTTGAATCACATCCTTGGGAAGCTTCAGATTCAGTAGTATCTTTGGGTTTGATCATCAACAATACAAAATTATTACTAGTGTTTACAAGCCTTTTCATTTGACCTACACTTACAAGAGACAAATTCATCTTCTCACAATGTGTTGTATTAATACACTCAATTCCATATTTAAACAGATGATATTTCTTCTCATGATGAAAGAATATGGATTTTTGGTCATATAAGTATGGACTCCCTGAAACAATTCCACATATGTCAAGTGGTACAACATCAAGCTCTACATCATCAATAAATTTTGCAGTGATGGCGAATTTAAGTTTACATTTCCTTGTCACTTGCAATTTTTCATGGTCACATATCCAACGCAAAGGGTAAGGTCTAGGATGAGGTATAGCTTCTAAGTTTAGTTTCTTAACAATAGCTTCAGAAATAAGGTTAACTTGGGATCCACTATCAAATGAAGTATAAACTTTGGTATGTTTTGTAATGACTCTAGTATGGATAATTTCAATTCTTTCTTTATCATTTTGAGGCTCAATAGGCTTACTAGAAGAACTAGTACTTGCAATAGAAGCTTTACCTTTCATTCCCACAGTTGTGATTTGTGTCTCGTCACCTCAGTTAGATCCTAGAACTTGTTCAGTTATTGCAACAATCTTTTGTTTCCCCTTGTTTCTGAACTTATTTGGTCTCATTTATGAATGTAATTTCCGAAAGTGGTCTTCATCACGGCCTTCTTTTGAACAATGTTTGCATGAGAGTTTTTCTCCCTCTTTCTTTGCTGTAGTATTATTTTTTCCTTTGCCTTTAAAATTCCCCTTTCCTTTGTCTCAAGATTTGAATGGATTCTTGTTAGTCTCCTAAGGGACATTCTTCCCTCTTGCTTTTCTTGGGCTACATCTCTAGGTCCAACTTCCAATGTTGGGCCTCTTTAATTATATTCTCAAATCTGAATTACATTAGTTTATAGTGATCAAAATTCTGGTAAATAATTCTACCATTTCGGCCTTTCTTCCAACTGTCGAGCGACAATTTTGCCTAGTGCTAGTAGGATTATCGCCGCAAATGGGTCAAATTATCATCTCCATAATCACGCCAATATTCCTTAAGCATCGGTCAAGGTCACATGGATGTCATATGGTCGAGGGTCGAGCTAACCACTGGCCCCCCCGCTCCACTCCCTCTCATCTTGGCAATGGTCATATAATGGCTCATGGGATTGGGCTTCTTCCCTTCCTCCATTGTTGTTCTTCTTCTTGAGTTTAGGATGGTTTCTCTTGTAATGGCCATATTCATGAAAACCATAGCATTGGATTTTCGACATATCCTTCTTGTTATTTTTCTGACCAAACCTTCCAAATTTCCCTTCTTCTTAGCAATGGCAACAAATTCTTTTTCTTTCTCATTTGATCCTACATAACTTTTAACCTTGAGCCTAGTTTCTTCAATTTTACACAATGACCAAATTTCATTGAACAGAGTAGCTTCATTCTTTCCATAGATGCTTGATGTGAAGTTTCCCATTCCTATGGTAGTGCATTAAGCACTATGGTGGTGATTTCCTTATCAAACATTATTTCTCCAAACTATTGTAGTTGGTCTCTTATTTATAACACCCTCATAAAATATGAGGATATTCCATCTTCCTTTTATACCTTCAACTTGTAGAGTTCTTGTCTTAATGATATCACTTCTCTAGTAGTACTTACAAAGAATAATTCTACTAGCTTATCACATATTTCTTTTGATTTCTCTAGATTTGACACATATGGTATGAGGGGATCTTTGATGGATCCTATCAGGATCGTTTGAGCCCTTACTTCACCTTTCATATAATTTTCAAGAGTTTGAGCTTCTTCCTTTCGAGGTTTAGTGATTCGCCAGTTGAGCACCATAAGAATCAGGTGTGGCATTGTTTTCTCTTTCTCTGCTACTTAAAATATCTCTTATGGATCTCGCTCATTCTAGATTACCTATGCACTATCTTCCCACATCAAGTTCACACAGAATCTCTTAGTTGATGCTTTGTGGATCTTCATTTTGTATCCTTCACGACTTCTCAAAATACCAATGTGATTAACTGTAATTTCACATTAGTCGGGCTCTGATACCAAAATTTGATGTAGCTCAAATACATCTAACCATAGGTCTGCACTCATTAACATTAACACACAAACCAAAACTGGAAATTACACAATAGGTATACACATAAACTGAAATGATTAATTAATAAAACAAAATAGTTACAGGAAAAATCATGGCCTATTCATGGCGTCTCATTCCTCATATACACTCACACACTTGTACATCATACGTGCCTCATAGGCTCTCCTCAATTTATACAAATGGATTAGAACCCAAGGTAGGTCCTAGATCCCTAAACTAACTCCCAAAATATCTCTTTTGATCCCTTAAATCTCTCATCTTATATCTTATCCCTAGATAAGAGTTAACTAATCCATAATCCTCTCAATCCTTCCACAATACTCTCGAATCTTCTCCTATTTACAATAATTATCATGTTCTCTTAAAAACTATAGAAAATTATAATAAATAATTAAATCCCCACTTTACAAAGTAACTCCTCTAGTAAAAAGTTGACCCAGGTTAGATGCACCTGCATCATGATGTTCTTGGTATACAATCCAATTTATTTGGAGACATTCTTCATATCTTCAAAGGGTTGGTACCTTTCTATTAGACATTTCAGTTCGTCATGTGAGTCCTACTCATCTATCTACAATGATTCATATTTGTTGTAACAAGCCTATGTTTCCTGCTCGTAAAGGGTCACTACTCTCAACCCTTTTGATGTATTTTCCACTCATAGGTATATAGGATCATGGGCTGACTTATATTCCATATTGTTCAAGTGTAGCAAGTGTTTTCTCTTAAAAGCTATCCTAGTCAACTCTTTATTATATTATAGCTAGGTGGTTAGTACCAACCTAGATTAATGGGCATCTAACCCTCTTAGGGAGGGTGTCCCACTTTAGAGTTTGTACAAATATTGTATAAATACATTGTTTAATCAAGAGATAAGTGCTAACTTATGCCAAATTCTTTATCTGCATGTGGTGTTTCATGGCCTTCTCTTCTCTTTATGTGTTTGTGTTTTTTTCATGTGGTGTTTCATGGTCTTATCTTCTCTTTATGCGTTTGTGGTTTTTTCTAATTTAGGGTTTATTGTTGCTTCCATTTGATCCTTGTTTAGCTCCCGTGATCTTAACACTTAGTGACCTTTTCTACCTAGGGAATTCTATCAGGAAACATACCTTAATTATCATCTAGACTCTAACTCTATGGGAGTTTTTGCAAACTAGCCATTGAGAATATGGAAACTTGTCATCTGTCCAGTTCTAAAGTTCATTGCTTTCCTTAGCATCAGTAGGTGTATAAATTTCAGCGAGGTTGAAAATTTGACTATGTAAGTTCAACAGAATTTGTACAAATCTCTGTAATGGGTTCAGTCCCGCCCCCCCGCCCAAACTAAAGCAAGGTTGTAGAAACTAAAGCAACATGCTCCCTCTTGGTATCCACTTGACTAGAAATAATTTGACCAAATTGGAAATAGCATTAAGGACCATTTGAAGTAAAAAGACAAACATCTGAACTTTTGTAAACAAAATATTTAAACTAGGATTCATATTTATAATGTTATGAAGTACGGATTTTATACATCGGTGAATACATTCTTGGCATTCATGAGGTATTGACATAGCCCATATTCTCTTACCTTGTTGGATTTTGGTGAACCCATGCCTTTAAGACTGTAAATTTATATCCAATTGTCCATATTAGGAGCCTTGCTTCATTATAAATATTCCCCAGTTACTGAAACTGCAGGCTTGCTAGCAATTAACACTATTGTAGTGGCCAACTTAGCTAGTTGGGCCTTCTCAGCCACCACCACTTTCTTGCTTTAAGAGTTCTACTTCTTTCAGGTGACATGAACCCACCTTTGTTATTGCCTTGAGAGACATTTTGATCTTTTTGCTGAGGAGTAGAATTATTTTAGTTGGGGTATTATGTCTAACGGTAATGGGGCAATCCTGAATTCTATGGCCAAGTCTTTGGCACCTAAAATAAGGATTCTAGAGTTTGATGTACCTCATTGGATGTTTAATCACCTTTTCCCAACCATAATTTAGATAATTTCCTTGAGATATTTTGATGTATAACACCCCAATAGGAAAATAAATGCAATCTAGAAAGCCTCAAATCACTTTTTCCCAACCCTAATTCACAAAAAATCCTTGAGAAATTTTGATGGATAACACCCAAATAGACACATAAATGCAATCTAGAGGGCCTTGAAATTGCATAGGTGGGTTGGGGAATTATACCCACTTAGAACAACATCGTTGGGTGGATTATTTGGGTGAGAAATTGATCCAAGTGGCTCGAGACACAGGCAGAAGTCCTAGAGGACTCAGAAAGGGTCAAAAATCAAAGTGTTTGGATAGTGCTTGAACTAGGTTCTTGTTGAATATCTCGTCATCGTGATTGCAGTGGTGTGAATGGTTCATCAAACTGAGTCCGTATGCGAAAGTTAGGAGCCGTCAAAGTTCTGGGTTGACTTGGGTGAATGGGCAGGCTTAAGGAGGTAGGAATTTGGACAAAACCCGACCATCGGATTCCAGCCAAACTAGGAAATATTCTGGGAGAATTTGTGGCCTACTTAAATTGACTCCTATGGTCAATTTCTCAATATTTCAAAATGTATAATTATAATATAAAGTCAAAAAATATGTATTTTTGGGGTGGCGGGCCACCAAACTCGCCAACTGCCCAACAACCCACTATACCACAATATATATATGGCATATATGACAACCGTGACCGGTGGGGCTCGAACCCACTTGACCCACGTGGTCGGCCCCCACCGGGCGATCTCACCATAATCACTCATTTAACACAACAAACAACCAAGCCATTCCAACAAAAATTAACATGCCTTAACCACATGCTATTTTAAAAATTTCGTTATGTGTATTTTTGGGAGAGGTGGGATTTGATCCCCTAACCTCTCCACCTCTAATGTTCCACCTAACCGCAATGTCATGGATGGCGGCTTTGTAAAGTCTGCCACTCCATCACCATATAAACCTTCTTTTTCAGTGCGACAAGGGTAGAGGTGGTGGAATGGAGAGCGAAAGAGCCATGAGCAATGACATAGATGCCAAGGCGTGGAATCGAAATCTAGATTTTATTTTTTTATTGCAGGTGGAACCATGAACCTGGGAAAAGAGTAGGGAGAACCATCATTGAGCCAAATTCTTACGAGGGCGAAATTTTCCCAGTGTCCAAATTGGAAAAAATTTATGTCGATCCTACACCTCTCAGTGACATGAACCTAATGACGTAGTCAGAATTTTGATATGAGAAGCATATTTTCAGACGTCTCGGAGGAGGGAATCTTTGAGGAATCTAGGGGCAATCTAAAATATTCCTTAAGCCGTAGATTTTCACTTTGTCAGAATTCATAAATTTGACAGTCGATTTTACACTATTCAATGCCACGAATCTGATGGTGCAATCAGATTTTCCATTTTATCATTCCATTTTTTGGGCACTTTTCAAAGTGGAGTGCACGTGCCAGCATTCAATGTGCGAGCAGTCATTTCCATGAGATCCGATACCGCGAGATTGATGGTACGACCAGCTTCAGTAGTTTGACATCCTTTTCTTCAGATGACCCCAAGATGTGAGGTATATGGAGTGTGTTCATGTACTTCTTTTTGCTATGAGATGCATTGTGCTACATCGATCCTTGTTTGATGTTTGATATGAGATCTTGTTTTCTTACTTGTTTCACGATTCCTGCTTGATGTGATGTGGAATCATCTATGGGATGTACTTGTTGTCATGATTCATAATGTTTTGTTTGAGATCCCTGTGTTGTCATGTTAACAGGATACTCATGTGTCGTCATGTATGTTTTCATTGAGATCCCTTTGATGCCATGTTGGAGGGATGCTCATTATCATCATGCATGAATCTATGTCGTACTGATCAGAGCCCCTTTTCACTGAGAGTTCCTGTAGTGGAACATCTCGTGGAGCCACTCCTATGTGAGGGCATATTCCTTTTATGATAGTGGCGTCACCACCTATGTACATCATCACTATTGATAGCACTTAACGAAGTGACCTACACCATCTTGACACCGAGGCCCAGAGAGGTAATCCCTCCTGGACGAATTCTATTATCAACGTCTTGTTATTTTATGTTTCTGATTCTTGTCATGTTCCTTTTTCGTTACAGTATGCATATATGTTCACTTATGCTATTTTAAATGAAATTCTAATCCCATCACGAAAGCAAAATATCTTGGTTAAATCCAGAGTTGAATCAACTCGAAACAAGTTTGGTATCAGAGCGGTCTTTGAATGGATGTGAATTGCAAGCGTTAACAATGGAACATGCAATGACAGAGGATGAAAAAGTGATGTACGAGACCATGCTCAAAATTTCCCAAATGGTGGAAATAATGTATGAAGCTCTACAAAAAGTGATAGAGGAAAAGGAGCAATTACAACTTCAGTTGTGAGCTACGAAAGAGGCCTTGGAACAACTAAAGCACAACAAACAAAATCTTCAAACAGAGAACATTGAATTGAAGATGCTTCTACATAAAGAGAAAGAGGAAAAACATAGTTTGCTACGACAGCTGCAAGCTAAGGACAAGGCCTTGAAAAAGTTGCAGCGTGACCCATGTGAGGTAAAAAATAATTCTCTAAATTCATGTATGTGTCCTGATGATGATTTCGTTGTTTTTTAAAATCATACCACAGGAATTGACTCTAAACTATTGAAGAAAATGGGTTATGAAGGAAAAGGCTTGGGCATTAATGGCCAAGGCATTCTCAACCCCATCAAAGTAGAAGAATTACCCCGTCAGGAAGGACTTGCATATGTCCGAAAGGAAGTTGGGGAATGCGTCGAGACAGCTAACGAGCCACCAACAACAGATGATGAGACACCCTCATTAGTTCTTTCCAAATCAATAGAGGAGGTAAAAGATGTTGATTTCCTTTTAGTTTTGTCTTCACATAGTATGATTTCTATTGGATATGTGGAGATACCAATTACAGGGACAAACATGAGGCTCCTTACCGGGATGAGGTACAAGGAGGGAAAAGAACTTGGTGTTAATAACCAAGGAATAACTCAACCATTGGAGATTTTGTATAGACCTTAACTTGCAGGCTTGGGATACACCGAAGGAGAATGCTCGAAGGTGTTAGATTCTTCTGAGATATCATCGAAATCATCGAGGAAAGAGAATGATAGGAACAAATCCCCATCATCCCATGGTAGTGCCCATTGCAAGGAAAGAGCTGAGGCAAGCTCTCATCACCATAATGACACCAAAGATGGAAAGGAAAGGTATAACCAGTCCGGGTATTTGAATGTTCATTTTGATTATAATCATGTTGTTAATGATGGATGTAAAACATGGCATCAAAAAACATGTACCTTTTGTGGATTACATAACCATACATTTTGTAAGTGTTGGAAAAGACTAGCAGCACCCAAAAGGAGGAGGCATGAAAAGCCCTCTCAACAACAAGTAAAGAAACATGTAAAGCATATTTGGAGGAAGAATACCTATTTCAGTCATTGCGACAGAGGTGGCCATCAAAGAGCCACATCTTGGATGCTCCATCCAGAGAAGAGCCTTAAAGACAAAGTGTCGGTGCATGAACCAGATGAAACGGTTGTTTGACAAGCAAAACCACCACAGGGGGATGACCCATTCACATCGATAAGTAAAAAATGGTTTCTAAATATGTTATCTTTTCATGGTCATGCTTTTGTAAATCATTTGTTGCATTTCAAAATGTAAAAGTGATGACGTGTTTTCCATCACCTACTAAGCAACAATGATGTCTGGTCTTATTTTATGTTGCATTTTAAACTGTGAAAGTGATGTCATGTTTCCATCACTTGTCAAAGAAACAATAGTGTTTTGCCTTATTTTTGTAAATCATGTGTTGCAGTGATGATGTGTTTCCCATCACTTGTTGTAGCAACAATGATATGTTGACCTTGTTTTCATAGATGGGGTATTGTCTCCATTTTGATGTAAGCTTGACCATCGAGTATGTGTTATAAACTCATGGCAAGTATGGGATGCTTGGGCCATTAGTTGGTAATGTATATCAAGCACGTAATTTTCAAAAACAACGTACTACATGTTGCAGAGGTTGCAGGCATCGGCTCATCGCTTAAGGCTTTGAAGAACAAAGGTGAAGGAGATGGAAGCGAGACAGTTTTAGGATGCTTATGATGCAGACAAGGTACAAAGAAGTTGCAGATTATTTTTCATGATTTTGGAGGAACAAAAGCTCCTCAATGGGGAGGATTGATCCAGGTGGCTCCAGACACAGGCAAAAATCCCAGAGGACTTAGAAAGGGTGAACAATCAAAGTGTTTGGATTGTACTCAAACTAAGTTCATGTTGACGATATCATCGTCGTGATCGCGGTGGTGTGAACGGTTCATCAAACCGAGTCCGTATGCGAAAGTTAGGAGCAGTTAAAGTTCAGGGTTGACTTGGCTGACGAGGCAGGCTTAAGGAGGTAGCAATTTAGACAAAACCCGGCCACTGGATTCTGGCCAACCTGGGCCAGATTCCGGGTGAATTTGTGGCCTACTTAAATTGACTCCTACGGTCAATTTCTCGATTTTTGAAAATGCATAATTATAATATAAAGTAAATATATATATATATATATATATTATATATATTTGGGTTGGCAGGCCACCAACCTCACCACACCCCCAACGACCCACTATACCACAATATATATATGGCATATATGACAATCGAGACTGACGGGGCTCGAACCCGCCCGGCCCACGTGGCTAGCCCCCACCGGGTGGTCTGACCATAATCACTCATTTAATAAAACAAACAACTGAGTCATTCCAAAAAAATTTAACGCGCCTTAAACGCATGCTGTTTTAAAAAATTTGTTATGTGTATTTTTGGAAGAGGCGGGATTTGATCCCCCGACCTCTCTGCCTCCAGTCTTCCGCCTAACCGCAATGCCACGGGTGGCGGCTTTGTAAAGTCTGCCACCCCACCACCATGTAAACCTTCTTTTCAGTGCAACAAGAGTAGAGGTGGTGGAATGGAGAGCGGTAGAACCATGAGCAATGACATAGATGCCAAGGTGCGGCACAGAAATTGAGATTGTGTTTTTTTATTGCAATTGGAACCATGAACCTTGGAAAAGAGTAGGCAGAACCATGATTGAGCCAGATTCTCAGCACGATGAAATTTTCCCAGTGTCCAAATTGGACAAACTTTATGTCGATCCTACACCTCTCAGTGACACGAACTTGGTGGCATAGTCAGAATTTTGATCTGAGCAACAGATCTTCAGACGACCTAGAGGAGGTAATCTTTGAGGAATCTAGGGGGAATCTAAAAGATTCCTTAAGCCCCATATTTTCACTTTGTCAGAATTTAGAAATTTGACAGCTAATTTTACACTATTCGATGCCATAGATTTGATGGTGAAATCAAATTTTCCATTTGATCATTCCATTTTTCAGCCACTTTTCAAAGTGGAGTGCAAGTGTCAGCATTCAATGTGCAAGCAGTCATTTGAATGAGATCCGATGCTGCGAGATTGATGGTATGACTAGCTTCAGCAGTTTGACATCCTTTTCTTCATATGGCCCCAGGATGTGAGGTATATGCAGTGTGTTCATGTACTTCTTTTTGTTATGAGATGCATTGTGTTGCACCAATCCTTGTTTGATGTTTGATGTGGGATCTTGTTTTCTTACTTGTTTCATGTTTCCTTCTTGATGTGATGTGGAATCATCTGTGCGATGTACTTGTTGTCATGATTAATCATGTTTCGTTTGAGATCCCTTTGTCGTCATGTTGACGGGATACTCATGTGTCGCCATGTATGTTTGCATTGAGATCCCTTTGATGCCATGTTGGTGGGATGCTCATTATCATCATGCATGAGTTTATGTCATACTAATCAAAGCCCCTTTTGACTAAGAGTTCCTATAGCAAAACATCTCGTGGAGCCACTCCTGTGTGAGGGCATTTTCCTTGTCTGATAGTGACGTCACCACCTATGTACATCATCACTATTGACAGTACTTAATACAGCGGCCTACCATCTTGACACCAAGACCCGGAGACGTAGTCCCTCCTGGATGAACTCCGTTATCAACGTCTTGTTATTTTATGTTGCTGATTCTTATCATGTTCCTTTTTCGTTACAGCATGTATATATGTTCACTTATGCTATTTTAAATGCAATTCTAATCATATCACGAAAGCAGGAGATCTTGGTTAAATCCAAAAGTTGAGTCAACTTGGATAAGAAATTCACTTATGAAGATAACACCACTAAGGTGATCTTGGAGAGAAATGGGAGACAATAGCTAGTCGTAATCTTCTTGAAACAAAAATAGAAAAAAGCCTCGTGTCAGGGTTTAGGGACTCGGAGAGTGCCACCATGTAGTTTGTGCTTTTTCAACATGTCACAAACACCACATTTCTCAATCAACATAAATATTTATCCTAATGTCATTAGGAGTTCATTACCTTGTGGAAGATCTTCAATACAATCTTATGTGGGGATTTTTGGTGGAACCATTCTCATAGTTAGAAGATGAAACACTATTATGGATGAAAAACATGTTCTAATGATCAATTAGGTTGTCCTAGGTTCATGGGATGTAATTAAGATTCTCTTTGGAATCCTTGGGATAGCTGTAATGAGCAATTGGAGACACCGCAGGCGAACTAAATTGTCATGAAAAGTAATGAATATAGAAATAGAAAAGGAATGCATATATACTTGAAAATTTGTTGTGGATCTAATAAGGGTTCCAATATTTATAAATTATACAATTCACAAACATAGTTTGTAGGTTGTTGGATTGGTATTTCTTTTATTTAATTTTATTCTTAGTATGGTTTGGAATATTGAAATATTTTATTATTATTTATCATTTTTATTTTTTTGGTAGTCTTTTTAATAGAGTTGACTGGGCATCATTTTCATCTACCTTTTAATCCACTTCTAGTAGTTGTATTAAAGCCTTAATGCATTAACATGATTGGCCATCGTTTCTTCTTTTCTCATTTTAAATGTAAAAAGTCACTTATTTAAAATAAACATCACATGGTGAGCCTTCAATCCAAATAGTTTGTTAAGAATTCTAAGATTTTCTTTTGAGTTTTTGGATAGATCTAGATGATGAAGTTGAGTATCTGAAGTCTGACCCTCAATAATCGATTTTTCTTTGCCATCTGTTAATGTTCAAACTCCATTCAATTAATTCATGTTCCGTGGGTTATGGTTTATGTACTGCTTACATCAACCCCTAATTGAGGATAATCAAATGTAGTTGCAATTTTACTTCCCATGTCAGAAAATTTCCTTACAACAACCCATACATTGATGCTAATCAATTGTAGTTACAGATTTACTTCTCACGTCTTAAAGTTTCTACCATTAAGCTTCTCCATATTTTACTGTATGTGTTTCCATGTTTACATTTTCAGTGTAAAAAGTCTCATATCTGAATTTCACAACAAAATACCTATAGGTTGATGCCCTCATAGTTGTCTACTGCCTAGATGATTTGAAGAGCATTGTCTACACTATTGGTCATGTTAGGCCCTTTACTATGGCCAAATTTTTGCCTTGAACATAAATTCTTCTACATGCTATAAGATAAGATTATCTACCCTGGGCTGACAAATAAATGTTGTGAAATTTATCCCAGTAGCTGACCTAAGAGTGAGTACCATGTACAATTTTTTCCTTTGTCTGAAATTTGTCATGTAGCAATACGCGACATATTTGTTTTCATTAATATGGCAATACATTTTGGCTTGTTGGTTTTTATCTTTTCTAATTGAGATAATACATTTATTTAAAGGGTGATAGCTCAATAGAAAGGCACCTCTCCTTGCAAGTAAGAGGTTGGTGGTTTGATTACATGGTGCCCTAATATGAATTAATCACTGAAGAAGAAAAAAAGATTCACATTCTATATTTTGTTTCTAGAGAGATTTTTTTTTTTGTCTATAGAGAGACAATAACTGGTATTAAAGATATAATGTCTCTATAGAGATAGGATTTGTCTCTTGAGAGACAAAAATGAATTGTCTCTTAAGGGACAATAATACTTGTCTTCTATATTGTTTTCATAGAAACAATGTTTTAAGACAATAATTTGAGGCACCCGCTTAAAGACAATATTTAAGACAATTTACAAGTTTTGTTTTGTCTCGACTTGAAACAATTTACTCCAAAATTGTCTTAAATATTGTCTTAAAACACCTTTCTGTATAGTAGTGATTAGTCCTAGATATTTAGAATTCCAACTTTCAACTGAAATAAATTTCTATTTTGCATTCTCCTTTTACCTTTACAATGATGAAATACTAATTTCGATTGTATTATATTTATTTCCAGAAATGTTCATGAAGCTTTCCACTTATTTCCCGTTGGTAACCTCTCTATTAATATGGGAAAGCCACTCAGTGAGTGACGATTTCCTCGGCTAGTCAGTGCATAATGGCATGCATGGGATTTATAAACTCAGGGTAGGGAGCTTTCAACTCCCTTCTTTTACTTTGATAATCAAACTTCTTAGTTGGAAACTTAGAAAGCACATTTATTAGTTTAAACTGAAAAAGTAAGATTCAAACATATTTGTATTCAGTCTTTTAGAGAGGGGTAGAACTTTAATGGTTAGCACTTTGTTTAATGGGGCTTATACTATGAATCCAATTTGTACAGTTGGCATGAGTGTTTAATTTACCATAAGTTTATTCCATTCATGACCAAGTGCGAGGGAATTCTTGTTTTCTTTATGTTTGATTAAATGATATAAACTGCTAGAACAACAAATCTTCTCAATTTAAAGCCGAAGAGAACGTGAATCTCCTCTGAAACAGAACATACAACACACAGTTTCTATTTACCTGCCCAGAAAACCCCTCCTCTTTCGTTTCTAACTGCAAAATAAACAAATTTCCACATCCTATCTCACATGAGCCACATAAAAGCAGTAAATCGAGTTCATTTACATGAGAGATGAATTCTCTCTAAATTTCTATAACACCGTAATATGAACAAAATTCTTCGAATAGACTACTAGAATGATAATTTTTCGAAATTTAAAACACAAAAAAACCACGAATCTACTATGAAACTCAACACACAACACACAGTTTACATTTACCCTAAAGAAAAGCTCCTCTTCATTAACTTTCTAGTTTAAAAAGAACATTTTCCACATCCTAACTCACAAAAGGAGTTCATTTGCGCAAAGAAAAAATGACATCTTTCTATAAACAACTAGAATTCCAACGCTTGAAAACACTCATTTACATAACAGCTTTACCTTTATTATATACATTCATTCCGTCCTATGTTTAAGTTCGTGAAATTATGTAGGACAAAAGTTGGTGCGATCGGAGAAAATGAAACACTCTTCTCCCCAAAAAGAATCTAATGGTTTCATGTTAAAGAACATGAATGTTTATATTAATAATTGTCTATCTCAGACAAGTCATCCATCATCCTCGTTTAAAACGATTCTTCTGCAGAACCTTCCCCACTGTAGCTTCGGTGTATGCATCGTTTATATTGCTGACTGCGAGTTCTATTACTCATCTAATTTTTCACTCCCTCGAATATCTTCTTATGTGTAGCGTCGGCGTATGCATCGTTTATTTTGCTGACAGCGAGTTCGATACTCGTCTAATTTGTCACTCCCTCGAATGTCTTATTTTGCTGACAGCGAGTTCGATACTCGTCTAATTTGTCACTCCCTCGAATGTCTTCTTATGTGGAGGTGATAAAGTTTTATACTTTATAACTTAAGCGGATTTGAGGCAACCGGATAGACAAATATGTTATCCTTGTATAACATTATGCTTATTGGCAAGACCTTCGACGTTAAGTTGCAAAGTAACAGTGGGTAATCGTCCACGGTTGTGTTGCAGGGTTAACTTTACCCTCTAGCAATTTAAATGGGTTACCAATATTATTTTTGAAAGTGGATGTAAAGATAGAATATCAGTGAGCGGAGAGGTTTATTTTATAGCCCAACAGTGGGTAATCGTCCATGGTTGTGTTGCAGGGTTAACTTTACCCTCTAGCAATTTAAATGGGTTACCAATATTATTTTTGAAAGTGGATGTAAAGATAGGGCGAGACACCAAATTTGTGTATGAGACCCCTCAGCATAGGGATTTGACTGCAAAGTCTACAAAGGCATACATACTTTACCCCCTATGGTTTTGAACCTGTGACCTCATAGGAAGAAACACATGCTCTTAACCATTAGGCCCACCATATATATGTATATATATAAAAAAAGATGTTATAATAAAATATGTAACGTTCTATATAAAAAATATTCAATGTAGGTAAAATATTTTAATATACTTAAAGATATATTAATAATTAAAATAATATTTTAATTTGAGTTGATAAAATATAGGTTATGTAAGGTTTTATGGTTATAACGTTTATTTGATCACATATATAAGTTATATATCATTCTGCAAGTAAAGAAATTTGATCCTTCTAAACTCATGTTACATCAGTAATTAAAATATATATATATATATATATATATATAAAAGTTTCAATTACATTGAATGTCCGGTGAGTTTATGTGTGGGTAACTCCACTATAATGTTTATTCAATCAAATATTCAAATATTCAATTAAAATAGTATAGACTCACGATTCAAAATGTGTTCTGCAAGTAAGCTATCATTTCCCTTGTACATAGAAGTTTATTCTGCCAGAACGAAGAGAAAATATATTTCAACTTCTCCGTACTCCTGTACAATCAACTTCTCCGCAGTCACTCTTACCGCATAAAAAATAATATTTGACTACGATATTTAGAGAAGCCACTCTTAGCACATAAAGGATAATATCTGACTACAATATTCGGAGAAGCCAGAGATAATTAAAACCACATAAAGAATAATATTTGACTACAATATTTAGAGAAGCCACTCTGATCACATAAAGGATAATATTTGACTACAATATTCAGAGAAGCCAGAGATAATTAAAATCCAGAGCAAAGCTTAAAAAAAGAAAGAAGAAAAACACTTTATTGACTTTATTTAGATATATATTATTATAATCCAACAAAGCATAGCAGAGCAAAAAAAAGCAATGGAAAAGGGAAAAGCAAAGAATATATGTAGGCGCTGTGCATATTGGTCATCTGGCAGCAATAGTGTGACCATTGGTTCCATGCAAACACAAGTTCACTTGTTGTCGTCCCAAGACACTATGTGAATGGTAAAGGGCGTCCGAACGTTGTGGGTTCCATCCCCCCATGTAATCGCCCCAAAACAAAGCCCCGGTTGGTTTTTCCGTTGGTCATAAATGTTACATTGAATTTTATCTTTTCATATCGTCCTCGAAGTGGAAATCATGCGGACAACGAACAACCCATACGTTGTCAAGTGCAATGGAGATCAAGTTCTTCTTTCGTGGTTAAAGAAACCTGTATTTGCCAATAAATAAAAAAATTCAGCGTCATATGAAACATTGATATTGAGTTGCAACTTCCATGGCAACAACAATTTGAATATAAAAACTTACACCACCACTTGACTTCTTGCCTACCATTCAGGTTCATAGAAGAAGCTTTCGCTACAAGACAAACTGCGAAGACTATCGGCAGTTGTGTTTGTTCTACTAAACATAGATTAATTCTATATCGATTAAAATCAATTATCGACTAGAATTCGTTAAAGTTCCTTTCTACCAAGCGACGGATTCCACAAGACCCCGTTAATTGGTCCTATTGGTGGGACCCAGAAAATAACCCGGGCTTGTCAGTTTTTTTCAAAGTGATGGTATTATGTTACGTGGTGCATGTACAACCTCTGAATATTTATTTCGCTTATCGAGATCACAAAAAATTGTTGGATAATGTAATTCCAATTATCTTTCAAAACCGTCCTTCCAAGTGTCTTAGTTTAGTTTCACCTAGTCTAGTTTTCGAGTTTAAGTCGACTTTCATTCAAGTCATTTGTTAGTGATGTTTCCAATGTAATCTTATTTAAGTCATTTGCAATAATGAGACGATAAGTACTCTGTGCCACATTTTCTTCTTTTCAATTTTTCTTACGGTATGAGAGCTTAGGGTGCGTGAGACTCCTCGAGAGCAGCAGAAGAGAAGATAAGTTAATTTGCATAAAACTCTATGAGAAAGCAGCAATGTGAACGAAGGTGAGAGTAGTAGAAAGAATAGGTGAGCTTGCATAAGAGTCTTTGACAAAGTAGCGGAAGTTTGAAGAAGCCTACTACGAAGAAGAAGAGAGAGAGTGTGTAAGACTCTCTGAAAGAGTAGCAGAAGTTTGAAGAAGCTTCATACGAAAAAGTAAAATAGAAAAAGTCAGTTCTGAAAGATAAGGCCAATTTTTTTATTTTCTCTTAGTTGAAGCTATAACGCACCCTGCTAATTGTGATCATATCATTATAACATAAGAGGATTGAGTAGATAACCTTACACAATTCTACATACACGCGAGTTTCTCATGTCTTGCGTGCATTAGAGCACTAATGTTGGCATATTGTTGGCCTTCACTGTCGAGAAAGGAGTTAGTACGCGGCCTCACCAACCTTCACTGTCGAGGAGTTAGTGTGCGACCTCACCACCCTTCATGTCATGCCCCTACCCTGGCGGTACTCTTCCAACTGCACAATCGGGGGTGCAACACCACCAACCACTTTCTTTTTAACAATACTTGCGATTGTGGAATACGCCTACTCCAATACATAGTTTATTTTTCAACTCACCAAGTATAATCTTTTATTTAACACAGAGGAAACTTCACATTAAAAACACATACACATACACATTATCATTAACCATGAGTGCACAATGGATATTAACTCGAGAGGGGCAACACCCTGCAAATAGAGTCCTCCTGAATAATAATGACAAACTTTCAATTTTACAAATTTACATCAACCAGTAATTTTCCAGTTCGGATTGCACCACGATGCACCCTCACCAACACTTCGTTCAGAATCGATGCCCCATCATTCAGCTGTCGTGCAGCCCTGCCAAGTCATGTCGCCCACTCATTGCACACCCTTAGCTCGTCTTTACAACACTTCATTCATCTGCGCTCCTTCGTTTCACCTGTCACACGACTCACCGTACGACTCGCTGTTCACATTTCACTGACACACCAGCTTGCCATTCAACTGAACGCGCCCACTGTCATGGCGTTCTAACTTGTTGAGCGAACCACCGTTCAACTCGTCGCGCTGCCAACTTGTGTCGCCTTGCCCGACCGACTCACCCTCCGCCATTCATGTTTGCACAGGTGCCCAACTCGTCCACCCAAGTCACCACGACCGCCCATCCATTTTGGTCACCAAACGCACCTTCGTTCGACCACCCGAACACCCTCATTCAACCGACCGCCCGAATGCCCTTATTCAACCGACTGCCTGAACAACTCTCTGTTCAGCTTGCCCACCCGAACCTTTGTTCAGCTCACAACCCGAATGACTCTTCGTTCAGCTCACTGCCCGAATGATTCTTCGTTCAGCTCATCGCCCTGACCTCCTCGTTCAGCTCGCCGCCCGAATGATTCTTCATTCATCTCGTCGCCCTGACTATCTGAACGATAATCCGTTGCGTGCCCTCTGAACAACTTCGCACAAAAACTCGTTCAACCCATCCATCAACGCCCACGTTTGCCCTCGCACGCCCTCATTTGGCTCGCCCCCCGACACCCTCACACGCCTTCGTTCAACTTGACTCAGTTTTGCAGCTAAGTGCTTCGGCCTGTGATGCTGCCTGCACCTCACCCTACGTTTCAAACTCCAACCTTCTAGCTCGCACTTCTGCTCCTAGAATGCTTAAAACTCCATGATCATTGGATTGAATGAATGCTTTTCTCCAACTCTCCCTCATGTACTTATACGAGGGCCGCCCAAGGTAGGGGCTTCGCCCATGGCTAAGCTGACCCACAAGTAAGCGTTTCGGCCATGTTTCACCATTGGCGATGGTGGGGGCACCCACACCCGGGACCGCCCCACCATATAAAGTCACCGCCATCGCACATCATAACACTTCGTCGATTTCGTGTTTCCTTTGACTTGTTGCATCGTTCCAAGCACGCCCAACTCGCCGGTTGGCCCAGCTCGTCACCTACTCGCCTGTCGCGTGCCAACCGCCAAACAAACCACAACTCATGGGCGTTACATCGTCCCCCACTCAAAGTCATTGTCGACCTTAACAATTCTCCATCCCAGCAACTATTTGTCACAAAGACTGCCAAACAGCCACTATCGTAAAGTGCTACCAGCTCCAGCATCCAAGATGCTCATACTGCTTGCCTTCACTCCAATGTCGCACAAACCATCAGTCTATGCCTCCATAATCAGGAACTCCTTCTGATTCATGGCTTCAACCAATCCATATATTGCAAACATCCCTGCAACATATGTAATATGACCATCTCCACCATGTGTCTTTTCATCATGTGAACTTCTGCATAATACTATAGCCAACACAACATCTTAGTCGAAACCAAGACATCTATCTGACACAAACCGAGTGCACTACATGCCCCCATGTCATCGAACTAGTTGGGTAGCTAAACCAACCGTAATGCTCAACCTATGAGAATGTACCTTCTCCATGCCATCGTCGGTTGTTTCTTCAACATTCTATCACAATCTCAAACTCGATCAAAATCTGTCCAAAATAAGCCATGCTCAGGTCCATGGTATGTCCATCCCATTTGTAATATGTAGTCCATGATGCTAATGCCAATGTGCTTCTATGCAATCGCATTCATTCCTGCATCATTCACCTATCAATATAAAGAAGCCTCCTCCAAGGCCCCTTGTCAAGGTGGTGCAATCCTTTCCAAACAAGGTCACTGCACCAACCTTTCTCCAAGGTTGCCTATCGAGAAAGGAGGGACAGGAAGTTTCCTCCCTGACTCTCATCCACCCATGTATTAGATTGATGCTGCATTCTCAAGAATCGGTGCACAGCCTCAACCTCCTCACATGTACACCCAAGCTTCTCAAGCTTGTCTTTCGTCAACTGAAAGTCATATATGCCCATGGCATACCTGCAAAACTCCACTATGCCAGTCAGATCTCTACTTGCATAATCTTCTCCAACCACTTCCTCTGAAGAAGTATTTGAACTTCCTTCATCTGCAACTACATCATGAAGATATTTAGTAGAAGATGCTCTTGCCAATTGTCTCAAGATATGTGAAATTGATTTTCCACCTCCATCTTTTCCTCTAGCTCTTGCAATGAAGTCTACTAACTTATCATCCTTCATTGTTTGAGTCATACTCCCAAGTCCTCTCTACTCCACATCCACGTGCTTCACATTTGGATCTTTGGGATACAAAGTCATAGAAGCCATCCTTCGTCTATACCCCAAACAACTTCTTCTTTCATTAGAACCAACATGGTTCTCCCTTCAGCTCTGATCAAGAGAATGTCCCGGTCCACCATCAGTATGGCTTGTGCAAGTTTCAGAAAGTCTTGCGCCGACACCATAGAATGATCATCCAAGTCCATAATCCTCATGTCCAACTTTTCAAACCAAGAGCCCACTCTCACATGAGTGTTCTCCATCACACCAGTCACAACTTTCATGGTAGAGTTTACTATTTTGAAAGCACTCCACTCTCTCTAGATTTTAGCTTTCTTCCGAAAAGACTTTGTTACTTTCCTACTCAGGGAACTATGAGTAGCTCCCGTATCCACAAAACTCAGCTTCAAGGCATCACCATCCTCTTTCAGCTTGATCTTGCATCTTACTTCAGCAACCTTCTTCAACAACTCAACCTCAGAAGAGTCTATCGAACTGTGCTACGACCTGCTTTGACCTGACTTCCTTCTTAAGGTATTTCACTTCCTTGCTTGGCTCTTCTAAGCAACCCGATCCTAGTTCTGCCTGAACACCTTCAAGCTTATCCTCCATCATTCCTTGCTTCAGTGCACCAATCAAGTACCCATTGACTCCTTCCATTGGTAGTGAACTAAGCCTCTGAACATCCGTTTGATTGTCTTGGTGGTAGTCCCCAATTCTGTCAATGTAATCGAGTTCATATTGCTCTATCACAACGTTCTTTCTACCAAGAAAGTCCCTTTTTAGCGTCTCCTCAAGCTACTTGACTTCTGCTTCCGCCATGGTGCTTTTCTCCCTCGACCGAACTCTTTCATCTATGAGTTCTTGGAGTCTAAGATCACCTTGTTGGATCTCTTCATCAAGTCCCTTGAGTTCATCAGTTTCCACATGAAGATCGTTAAAGTCTTCCCGCAAATCTTCTATGCTGCTCCTAGTATGTAGCAAAGGTACCCACCTTCGTACACCAGCTTCATAACATTTCTGTGTTCCTTCTTTCCAACAATCGTTTATGTTCTTCAGCTTTTGAAATTCCCCTTTTACCATCTTCATTTATTCGGCAAGTATTCATTACTTGCTTCACCTTCAACAGCCATCGACCTTCAAACCTGAAACTTCAACTAAAACCACTTGCAAACCTGAATCACCTGTCAAGTTTTCTTTCTTCAATCTGAACCACTAAAGCCCGCGAAATACAGAGCTCTAATACCACCTATCACACCCCTATTTTGGTGGTACTCTTCCAATCGCATGATCGGGGGTGCGGCACCACCAACCACTTTATTCTTAATAATACTTGTGATTGTGGACTAGGCCTACTCCTATACTTAGTTTATTTTTCAACTCAGCAAGTATAATATTTTATTTAACACAGCGGAAACTTCACATTAAAAACACATACACATTATCATTATCATTAGCCATGAGTGCACAACGAATATTAACTCGAGAGGGGAAACTCCCTGCAAATAGAGTCTGCCCAAATAATAATGACAATCTTTCAATTTTACAAATTTACGTCAACTTGGAAATTTTCACAGTTCGTCTTGCACCACCGTGCAACGTCACCAACACTTCGTTCACAATCGGCGCCCCATTGTTTAGCTATTGTGCAGCCCTGCCGGATCGTGTCGCCCACCCGGTACACACCCGCAGCTTGTCTGCCCAACGCTTCGTTCGTCTGCGCTCCTTCATTTCACCCATCACATGACTCGCCGCACGACTCGTCGTTCACGTTTCACCATCACGCCAGCTGGCCGTTCAACCACACGCATCCACTGTCTTGGTGTTCCAACCTGTTGAATGAACCACCGTTCAACTCCTCGTGTTGCGAACTCATGCCACCTTGCTCGACTGACTCGCCCTCCACTGTTCACGTTTGCATGGGTTCCCAACTCGTCCACCCGAGTCACCACAACCGGCCGTCTGTTCTGTTCACCAAACACACCTTCGTTCAACCGACTGTCCCAACGACTCTTCGTTCAACTTGCTCGCCCGAACCTTTGTTTAGCTCACCACCTGAACGACTCTTCATTCAGCTCACTGCTCGAACGATTCTTCATTCAGCTCTTCACCCTGACCTCCTCATTCAACTCGCTGCCTGAATGATTCTTCGTTCAACTCATCACCCTGACCATTTAAGCGATAATCCGTTCAACTCGCCCTCCGAACGATTTCGTATGAAAACTTGTTCAACCCATCTGCCAACACCCTCACACACCCTCGCACGACCTCGTTGGGCTCACCTGCTGACGCCCTTGACCCGGTTCTGCCGCTAAGTGCTTTGGCCTGCGATGTCACTTGCACCTCGCCCTACATTTCAGACTCCAACCTTCTAGCTCGCACTCTTGCTCCTATAATGATTAGAACTCCATGATCGTTGGATTGAATGAATGTTTTTCTCCAACTCTCCCTCGTGTACTTATACAATCGCTGCCCAAGCGGGGGGCTTCGCCCATGGCTAAGCCGACCCACACTTAAGTGTTTCAGCCATGTTTCATCGTCGGCCATGGTGGGGGCTCCCACACCCAGGACCGCCCCACCATATAAACTCACTGCCATCGCACATAATATCACTTAGTTGATTTTACATTTCTTCTGTCTCGTCACACCATTCCAAACGTGCCCAACTCGCTGGTTGGCACCCAGCGTGTCGCCCGCTCGCCCATCGCGCATCCATCGCCAAACAAACCGCAACTTGTGGGCATTACACTTCATGCCACATTAGCAAAATCAAAGAACACGACGAAGGAAAAGTTAGACCTTTTTCGAAAAGTCAAAAAATAAAGTTCGTATTGAATAGTTCTTTGGATATTCGAAAGGCAAGTTTATTTGAATAAAAAAATTACACAATGTCTTTTTTTTTTTAAAGTCTCATTCGTATTTGGATAAAAGAGAAAGTTTCTTTATATTAAGAAAAGTTGTTTTTTATGAAGCATTTCTTTTATTCAAGATTTTAAAAATGGATTTTGAGTTATGAAGAGGATTTAAAAAGAAGGGAACGGAGTATATTTTATTAAAATGTGAGAGTTTTTTTTTAAAGGAGATTAAAAGAAAAAGGTGCACTTTGATATTTTTATAAAAGTTTTTGTGAAAGTGTCATCTTTTCAAGAAATGGAAAAGTTTGTTTAGTTTGTTGAATCATCATGAGTTAACATTTAAGAAATGGAAAATCCAAGAGGTTAAGAAGGTCAAAACGACAACAGGAGATGTTTGAAATATTTCTAAATTTGGAAGTGAAGAGGCAAAATGATGCCTTTGCATTAACATGCATAAAAGAATCTGTAGATGACAATATTCTTCCCCTCATTTCAGATGCAAAGACAACTAAGGAGGCTTGGGATACCCATGAGAGGATTTTTGGTGTAAGGGGGAGCATTGAAGTTGAAGATGAAGGTGGATCTATAGCTAAAGATCTACATCCAAATGAAAAGTTTGTTCAATCCCACTATGCACAGCTGCTAGTGAATGAAGATTTGGTAAATCCAATAACAGAGCTTGCTAATGAAGATTTGGTCAATCCATCAACAGAGCTTGTTGATGAATAATTGGTGAATCCAACAACAAATCTTGCTGATGAAGATTTGGTGAATCCATGAACAAAGCTTACTCATGAAGATTTGGTAAATCCAGCAACAAAGCTTGCTGATGAAAATTTGGTGAATCCAGCGATAGAGTTTACTGATGAAATTTTGGTGAATCCAGCAACAAAGCTTGCTGATGACAATGATGTTGCCATTGGAGTAGTCAATGCTATGGTGAATCTAGAAATTAATATTGTTTATGTAAAGTTTGATGAAGATTTATTGACTAATGATGAATGGTTGCACGGGATTTAACAAAAACATCATATTGAGATGATGTTATTTGGTAAGATAATCTCACTTGAATATGAAAACCACGTGTATGACAACCTGTCCGCAGAAGCACATGTTAGTAAAGAAGTGAAAGAGATAGAGAGAGACAAAAACAGAGATAGAGGCAGCAACAAAGAAGGAAGTGCAACAAAAGGAAGTTCTTATTGCAGAGCAAAAGGAAGAGAACTAATATGGTTATGTAAATATTTTTAATACTAACATTGATTTCCAGTGTGCAGGTACATAGAATGATTTTGAAGAAAAATTAAATTTCGTTGAAACATGCCTTGCAACGCCATGTCTAGATGATGTCTGCAGAGAAGCTAGAAAAATTAATGTTGAAGACAACATGCATGATCAAGAAATTAATGAATTTTTCAGGTATTGGAGTCCTAAAGAGATGAAATTGTAATATGGTCTTATGTTGTAGCATATTGATGATGAAAAGAGAACTACAAAAGATAATATGTGGCAACAACTCACATACAAGTAATTTTTTGAAGAAGTCTAGGATATGCTTAGACAACCTAGAAGAATGGAAGACCTGCACTAGCAAATGAAGAAACTGAAATTTGAAGTCTACAACAAAAATAAAAATATGAAACAATTTAGAGGCTATAGGATCTCGAAGAAAAGAAGAAGAAAGGTAAATGTAGTTGAAGAAAAATTTTTAAATTGTAAGCCTAGTTGAGACATAAACCAGTGGGTCTCTTAATCAATTTTTTATGTGGTTGTAATTAAGGGGGAGTGTTGGAGAATCTAATTCCAACCTTCTGTTAGGTGTCAAAATTGTCCCTCCAAGTGTCCTAGTTCAATTTCACTTAGTACAGTTTAAGTCGACTTTCACTCGAGTAATTTATTATGACGTTTTTAATGTAATATTATTTGAGTGATTTGTAATACTGAGAAGAGAAGTGTTGGAGAATTTAATTCCAACCACCTGTTAGGTGTCAAAACCATCCCTTCAAGTGTCCTAGTTCATTTTTACTTAGTCTAGTTTAAGTCAAGTTTCACTCGAGTCATTTATTATTGAGGTTTCTAATGTAATCTTATATAAGTGATTTGTAATACTGACGATATAAGTCCTCTCCTCCACATTTTGTTTGCTTCAATCTTTTTCACAAATAACAAAGATTAAATCACTAGTTTATTTTGCATATCAAGTATCTTGGAAGGTAATGATGGTGGGGATGCTTCGCGAGATATGCTCACAAAAATATTCGAATAGAAAAAACATAAAGGGTGATTCATAATTTTTGTTTTAAATATAGCAAGGCTCTAATGATTTATGCTCTAAATATAGAAATGCTTGGATTTTGAGTGCAGAAGTTCATTGTTCGGAGGTCCATTGATTGTGGTGGTACACACAATCCGAAGAATGAGCTAACTCATTAGTTTTCACTCCTGCACAATGAGATTCCAAATACAAACTTCATTCCATGCCAAAAAACTACTTGCAAGTTTTCCAACACCACAAAGCCCTTTGGATCAAGCACATCAACATCCTTTCCTTGTTGGGCTTTAACGAAGAATGGGGTCTACTGTATTCTGGTTCCTGGAACAAAACGACAAAAGTGTGGAGAATGTAGAATTGCAAATGCATCAAATCGATCGTGGCTCTTGCCTCCATTCCTCCCTCTACTGCCTATCAAAGTTGTCAATAGGGAGTTGTGCTAGGAGGTCTTGTTTTATACTATTCTATAATAACATCAAGATTGATAAGAGTTTGCTATGGCTCGAGGCATCAAGTACCCTACCCTGCCATTTACACAATGAATATAAAAATAATTTTATAATCCTACACCTTTTTCATTCTAGTTCTGAACTAATTTCATTCCTTCAACCCCTTACTACTAGTCGAATAGTTTCTACATAAGTAGAAATCGGGCTACACCATCTTGAATGTATCGAATTCAATCGCCTTGAATTTCATGCTAATATTAATTGTGATTGAATAAGTTAGGAATGTGGTCTCTTGTTTCATCATTTATGAAAGTTGTTTCCAATGAACAAATCTCCAATGACGTTGCTCAAGTTGATTAGATTTTAAAATATTTTCAAAATATATAATACAGTTAAGTTCATCTTTCAACTTTCATACCGATTCACATTAATTGCACACATAACAACTTATTTTCCTTCATGGAAATCTCAGGAAATCTAAATATATAAGAAAGTTGTTCTTGTTGATTTCTCAGCTAGCTAAGGCAACCCACACCTACACTTTCCTCCTAAGAAGGTCTTTTAATTAAATATTTCTCTTGTGAATTCCCTGGAGCATGTCGTGCACAACCATTTTGATTCAACGTCTTAACTTGTGGGATCTAAAGAAGGATCAAGATATTTGTTTATATTTATCAGTCCATACTCTCGTTGTAAACAAGAATTCCATTGCAAATTGAAACTTCAAATGTGGCTTTGATACATTTTATGGGTTTGTGTTGCCCTGCAACACCACCAAGCACAAATGCACACTTTCGTTGGCGTCAAGTCTACATAAATGTATGCTCTTTTTCTCAAAAAAATTCTGTAAAACAATTGAGTTCTTAAAGTGTTCACTTTTGTTATATTTCCATTACATTCCTTATGTGTAACAAACCATACTAGAGAACCAAACACCAAATATTTTTAACAAGCCTTTTTAATTATTATTCTTGTAATCATAACTTGGCATTGTCGAATGAATCTGGAACATACTGGAGAGCCAAACTCCAATTATTGTAACAACCCTTTTTAATTATTATTCTTGTAATCATAACTTGTTGTTGTCTAATGAATATGTTCGTAGACATTGAAACATGCTTTCTCCCATTTAACTGATTCCAAAATTAGTCAATACCAGCCTAGATTCGTCTAATTTCAAATATATCATGCATCGAGAGGGATCAAATCCCTCAAGGTGCAAACCTTTTGTTTGGAGTGTGGAATTTGAGGAAACGTTTGCACCTCGAGGGATTTGACCCCTCTCTGCGCATGATAGATCCGAAGTTGGATGGATTTAGGCTAGTTCCAGTTGAGGGAAATAATGACACATTTTTAGATTATCATTATTATGTATATGTTTGAGATAAATGTCATACTTTGAAATTTACATTATGTTTTATTTGTTTGACATGGCTATATCATTCTCTTCTTTAATTTTGTTTTTGTTTCTTACCTTGAATGGTTTGTATGTATGCACTTGGATGCTTTGAGTGGTTTGTGTGTTTATGTGTTTGGATTTGTATGGTAATGTTTGTGAATTTTACAATTGTTGTGTTATATTTATATGTGTATGTAATTGTCTGTTAGGAATTAGTTGATTATGAAGAAGTCATACAATCTTGCCAATAGTTTGGAAGAGGATTGATACTGCACATATATTTCATTTAATTTTAGCTATCACAACTTCTGACAATTAATAATTCTTAATAGTATCACTCTAGATATTACTAAATATATTTTGAAGAGTAGTATTAATAATGTACTGCATCAAGGTTACTCCTGAAATCATTTTTTTAATTGGTAATGTTTGAAATAATTTATTTTCTTCAAAATATTCTGATGATATCTTTTTATCTATAGTTGTTTTTGCAAAAGTCAAGAAATAATGTAATTTTAATTTTTTTTTAATGAGTGGTCAAATTTACAAAATCTTTACATTATTTGTTAGTTTTTCCATCTTTTCATATCGATTATATGAAATGATAGTTGAGATTGTAAACCATTCAATTCTTTAACTCGAGCTATTGTAGTAAGCATCATACCTTGTCTCTCTTTCTCTCCAATATTAATAAGTTGAATTACTATAACACAAAATTCAATCCAAATTGTCAATCTTCTTTTTGTGGTTACACTGAAATCAATCCGCATTGTTAATCCAATCAATTTAAGTTAATGTGCCATCATACATTGAGTTACATCAAATCATAAATCATCATCTACACTGAAATCAATGCATCTAATGCACGCAATTAAATAGGATTAGAAAACATCTACACTGAAATCAATGAATCTAATGAAAGCAATCAAATAAGATTAGAAATGAACATCTACACTAAAATCAATACATCTTGTGCAAGAAATCTAATAATATTAGAAGTCAACATCTACACTAAAATCAATGCATCTATTGCAAGCAATCAAATACGATTAGAAATCAACATCTATAATAAAATCAATGCATCTAGTGCAAGCAATCAAATATGATCAGAAATCACTATCTACACTAAAATCACTGCATCTAGTGAAAATAATCAAATAGGATTAGAAATCACAATCTACACCGAAATCAATGCATCTCGTGCAAGTAATCAAATAGAATTAGAAATCACCATCTACATTGAAATCGATGCATATAGTGCAAGCAATCAAATAGAATTAGAAATCAACACCTACATTGAAATCAATATTTTTTGTGGAAGAAATCAAATAGAATTAGAAAACATCTACACTGAAACCAATGCATCTAGTGCAAGCAATCAAATAGGATTAGAAATCAACATCTACATTGAAATCAATGCATCTAGTGCAAGAAATCAAATATCATTAGAAATCAACACCTACACTGGAATTAATGCATCTAGTGAAAACAATCAAATAGGATTACAAATGACCATCTACCATGAATTCAATGCATTTAGTGCAAGAAATATTCTTCCTTCTCCCACCCTACATATATATCTCCCAACATCTCTCCTTTTTCTCTCTACCTCACCCCCAAACATAGACACTCTCTCTCCATCTCTTCCTTTTCACTTCCACTCTCTCTCTCTTGCTCCACTTTTCTCTTTGTATGTTTTTTTTCTTCCCTCCCTCTCTCCTCCTCCTCTCTCTCTCTCTTTTCCCTCCAACCGTATTACTAACTACCTCCCTCTCTCCCCCCTCCATCTTTCTGTCTCCCTCTCTCTCTCTTACCATTATCTCCATCTCTCACTCCTCTCCTTCTCTCTCTCTTCATTCATAGTCTCCTGTGTCCTTCATTTTATCTCCTTCAATGAAAGCAATCAAATAGGATTAGAAATCACCATATACATTGAAATAAATGCATATAGTGCAAGAATTATTCTTCCCTCTCTCCTCCCTCCATGTATATCTATATCTCCCTCAATCTCTCCTTCTTTGTCTCTCTATATCACCCCCATCCCCCCCTAAACACACATGATTTATCCTTCCACATCCATCTCTCTCTCTCTCCTATTCCCTCTCTTCACCTTCCATCTATATATCTATCTCTCTCTATCTCTCTTTTGTCTCTCTATATCACACCCAAAACATTCACACTCTTTCTCCATATTTACCTATCTCTCCTTCCATATTCCTCTTCCTCCCTTTTCCTCTCCCTCCCTCTTCCTCTCCCTCTCTCTCTTTCCTCCCATTTTCTCCCTCCTCCCCCCTTCTATCTCTCTTCCATATTGCTCTCCTCTCTTCCTCTCTCTCCATCTCCCTTATCACTCCCTCTCTCTCCATCTCCCTTATCACTCAACTGAGACGGAGAGCTGCAGATCATTGTGGTTGGAGAGACGAGTCGAAGTTCGCGTGCTTCTAGTAAGTGGTATCTGCAACAACGTGGAGCCTACGACAAAACCTCAGTGTGGAGGCAGTACCATTAGCCTGATGGTGTATATAACCTTTGTGGAGGAGAGAGAGAGATTTGAGCACTGGTGTGGAGATATGCTGGCGAGTGTGAATTAAACTATAACCTCTGTGGAGCTATGTTATCAGAAACAAGAAACGGGAAACGGAACGGGAAACGAGAAAGGTACGAGAAACGAAGTTTGGAGGTTTCGCATATAAGAAACGAGGAGAGAGAAAAACACCATATAAAAGGTGAACAAAATAAACAAAGCATTAATCATAAACCTGCAATGTTTCTGCTCATGAAATTGTAAAAACCAGAGATTGAAGTTTGTAGGGAGTACATTTTGACAATAGAATTGACAACACTGTTGAAGATAACTCGATGGGGGCGTGAAGTTGCTTGGCTCTGATCTGTGCCTTGCTTGCATCTGAGTAGTGATGGGTTTGCTCTTCTCTTCTGCTTAAATATTTGAAAAAACATGAGCAACTGCACAACTAGGAAAAACCACTAGTTTGCATGGATCACTACCCAGTTAAAAAAAATATAACTAATGTCTAAATAAATAAAAATTTCCGAGACATAATAATAATGCTATTCAACTCGAGTCTAGAACTAAAATTTAATGGCAACTGGTGTTTTTCTTTGGCATCACTCTCACAATACTCTGCGTTCTCTCAAAAATACAGCTAGTTCTTTCTTCAGCTGCTCGCTCACAATACCCTGGAGTGCTTATGTTTAATTTCCAGAAAACTAACATTCCACTGCAGTTGACTAACAGTCAACTGCGAATTAAACTAGACTTAACCCTCTGTATGTGTAACTTCCAGAAAATTAACAATCAATTGCTAATTAAACTCGATTTAACCCACGGTTTGAAAAAATTAAATTTAACCCGAGAACGAAAAAATAAATTTAACTGCAAGTCTATCCGTAAACGACGAGAAGAAACTGTTTCGTTTCGTGGGAAACCGGAAATGGTGAGAAGAAACTGTTTCGTTTCATGGGAAACTGTTTCGTGCCAGTGAAAACGAAAACGGCCATTGCAGACGGCGTTTCTAGTATGGTTGGGTTTCTCCGAAGGTTTCTACCAGAAACGGCGGACATCGTCCCGTTTATGGTAACTAGGCTGTGGAGTGGCCGAAGTAGTGGGCCGAGTGGTTGACTGTGTGTGTTGTATGTAGTCACGTAGTGGATCTGCATAATGAGACTGAGAGGGTGCATTGCACGGCCTAGTGAGCGCTTTCCTGTTGGTGTTTTCTGCCGACTGCAAAGTGAAGTTGTGTGACCCGATGTGGCTGCTTATTACTCCATTGTGATGGAATTGAAGTGTTTCTTGTGAGGTGTAGTTCTTGGATGAATGCCTTGTGCTTCGTTGTTATAGAGAGCTGACTTTTACCTGGCTAGTCCAATTTTATGATTGTTTAACATATTCATTTGATGCATTATTGAAAGGATAAGGATATTATAGGTACAAAGAGTGAAATAAAATAATTCTAAAGAGAATCTAAGTAAATAGGAGAAAGTATCATAGGGTAGATGCGGCATATGAAATGCCAAATAGAGATTTGAACCAGCTCGAAAGGGAGTGCAGTGAGATAGCTGAATATGAAGGTGTTGTTGACAGTATTCTTGTTGCTGACCGTATATTAGCATGTGACAGTAAGGAAACTCATTGTGATCCAATATTTAATGATGAATGTGCTATAATTTATCAACCACTATATGATGAGGAAAAATTTTCAAGTGAAGGTTGGTTACAAATTCTACAAGAGAAGAAACTAATAGATGATTTGTTAAATGGAAAGTTCAGTGTGCAGATATTAGCAGTGACAAGGAAGAAATAACAATATTTCAAGAAGAGTTACAATTCATTAAAACATGGATTGAAACACCATGTCATGATAAAATCCTACACAAAAGTCACAACTACATATGAAGAATCAATGAATTTCGAAGACTACATAAACAATGAATGATGCAGGAGCATTCAGCTTAAGAAAATCAATGTAATTTAGTAGACATAGGGGGTTTTGTGTTTTCAAGAAAATAGGTTACTGAGTAGGAAATAATGTAAATATTTAGGCCTTTGAGTGATTTTAATGAGAATATGAATTAATTAGATATTGTGAGACATATTTGTAAATGTTCTTGAATGTAGGAGAACATGAGAGGATTAGGATTAGTTAGGAATTAGTTTGAAGAAACTGTTGAGCAACTGTAAAGAAATTGTTTCTAATGTATTGAAAAGAAACAAGGAGAGAGGTTGGAGGAGTTAGTTAGCAAGTTAGCTAGCCAGCAAGCCTGTGCGAGTGAGATTTAAGCCTACGGGTAGAGATTATACCGAGGGGCCATTGTAATCAGAAGAGGAATTGTATTGCTATGCGTTTATATATTCAAAGATTAATTCAAGACTGCGTGAAATGTGTGTTTTGAGTATTGAATCATAAATTGTGTGTTAATCAGAGATTGGCATAATAAATATATGTAGGCGATACTTGGCAGAATACACAGAGAGGAGAGGAACGAACCGTAGCTTCGTAATGGACCTTTGAATCCATTAAGGGATCAAGAAATGATCTAGTACGAGATCAATCAAAGGAGCATGAGAGGGTAGTCCAAAATGAGGTGCACAATGAAAACAATAAAGAACAAAAACCATTAAGGAAACCCCAGAAACCACAGAAAGCTGAAGGAAATGGCAGAAAACCAAAGTAAATAGGTGAGCGGAGAAAGGAAGTGTTAACGCTTAGTAGCCATTGGATCGGGACCAGATCAACGATCATGATTTAAATCGCAATCGAAAGTCAGAGGTGTCAAAGGACCATGGTGATAGAAATAGCGATGTGCGATGGGGCCGATACACCAATAGCGATAGAGCGCCAATTGGTGATCGGAAATATCAGCAATCAAACTTCGGCCTTCGGAGATCAGAAGCAGATGATAAGGTAGACCCGATAAGGGTATAGGCGCAGTTAATGTTATTTGAAGTCCAATGTTGCGTTATTGCTTATCAGATGTGAAGGAGTCATATGTAAAGAGACTCGTGGGGACGACGATAGCGATCAGCGATAAAGGGTGCATCGGCAAAAGTGCCAACCCATATTAAAGCGGAAAAAGGTATGTCTATGCATGTTTTTAGGTGCATTTTCTTATAAGAGTATTACAATGGATTAAAGCGCCGATAGAAGGGTTTTTCCAATTATAACCCAAAGTTATAAAGTGGGTTTGGATATATGTGGGCTTAAGGGGTAAGCGAAGGATTATGAACGTTATGTTTATATGTGCGGCTACAGGGATTTATAAAGGTCTATAAGGGATAACCAGTCTTGATAAGAGATATGTGAGGAAGGCTTTAATAAAAAGGTTAATTAGGGTTTAAGCGGGGTGATTAATTTCCGATAGAAAGGAAAATGTGGGTTAAAGTTTAGACTTTGTTAAGTCTATAAATCATTTTGCATGAAATTGTTATAGGGGGCCTTAACCATTCATTGATGGTTTGAAGATTTTGACTCTTGGTTAGTTAAAATACCTAGGACGATTGTGTTAATGAATCCATATGCATACTGTGGTATAAGTTGGGATAACCTCGACATCATTTGGTATTAGAGCAAGTTAAAGCTCTTTGAGAAAACTTAGAACAGAGTTATGTTTTAAGAAGTTTATGCAAGCAAGAGGAGATCATATTTTAATATGACAAACAATAAGCACAAAGAAGAAGGTAATGTGCATAAGTTAATGAATGAATTATAGAGACTACGGTGGGAGATTGTAGCAGTTCCAACAGAGGCTTGGAGTAGACAGGAACAAAGGATTCCTTGAAGAAAAGTGAGAGAAAGATTGCTTAGTACAAGTTTGGAAGGAAAGAGGACTTGGAGACCAATTAGAAGACAATCCATTCAAAGTGCAGAAGAATGGGAGAACAAGATCATACAGAGATCTTGGAGGTAAGATAGTGTGTTTTGTTTCAAATTGAAATTGAAGATTGTGATTGCAGATGAAGTATCTCAACAAAGGAGAGCAAAAGAAGCTGTAAGAGGAGAACCAAATGTGTTCTTGAAGGCAAAGTAAGGAAAACACTCTGAAGGAGAAGTGGCAATGAACCTGAAGAATCCAATTGAAGGTTGGATGGAGAGGATAAGAGTATTCTCAAAAAAGGAACTGAGAAGCAAGATTTTGAAAGCTTGGGAAGGGTCTTTGTTTTAAATATCATTGATATGCAGGTAACAACAATTAGTGATGCATCTCAGCAAGAAGATCACAACCTTAAGAGTAGTGATGGAGGAAGTCAATAAGGGTTTGTAAGAGAGTGTGGTCAGAACCTAGTATTATGATTGAAATACAAAAGGACAGTTGTGTTCTTAAAAGGTGCAAATGAGTTGAAGCTTATAAGTGGCAGAGAAAAGTGCTCAAAGGAGGTTCCAGAGGTAGAGAACCAAGTACTTGCCAAAATACCAAGTACAAAGGAAAGCTTGGTGAGGTAAGTTGCAACAAGGAGGACTTGTTGTTGTGGAGGCTTAGTGCAGCTCATAATGAGTGTGAGAAACTCATGAAGATGGGGAAGAAGATGACTACAAATACTCATAACAGAGGTTCTGAAGAAGGCCACAACAGAAGGGAAGATGCCAAAGAAAATGGCATGGGGATAAGTCAAGAAGAGTTTGACAGAGAGAATGATTAGAGAGGTTTCTAGATTGAAGTATTGATGGAGATGCTGCAGAGAAATGATGAAGGCCAGAAGCTGGTTGGACCATGAGAAGAAAAGTGATGTGGCAGAAGCTACAAGAGAAAAGAGATCAGCGGGTGAATTTAGAGCTGGCAGAAGAGTTGAGAAAGATTGAACACATAATTTTTCAATTGGAATCAGAAAAACTCAGAGAAGCTGAGTTGGAAATGGAAGTGTCCATTTGTGAACTAAAAGAGGGTGAAATTCTGGGAGAAGGTGAAGTCCGCACTAAAGAGATAGATGAAGGTTGGAGATCAAGCGAAGATCTCATGGGCTATTGTGATAGTTTAAGACAACCTGAGGAGATGCTGATAGGAGATGAAGTTGAACATGAGAAACTGAATCATGTAGAAGATTCAGGGCAGCAAAGAAGTTTGATAACTGTAGAAGAAAGTGAGACCACCAGGTCTTGTGATTTTGAAATTAATGATTTTTGGATGATTGCAGGTACATCACAGGAGGATGAACAAACTTCAGAGTTTGTCAGAGAGAAGGAGCAAAATTAGAAATCTATTCAGATCAAGACTGAGATGGCAAGATCTCAGAGCCAGAAGGAGACAAAAGAGTCACCTGGGAGTAGGCAGCAAGATGTTAAAGCTTTCATAGAGGAGGAAGAACATCTACTGAAGGATGTTAGAAGAGGTGAAGTTTACGGAAAGGATGCACTTGAAAGACATCATGAAGGAGATGAGTTTGCCGTGTTCAATAAATCTGATCATGATGATCTAGCAGAAGAAGAAGGTCCATTTGATGATGGATCAACAAAGGATGAAGATGAGGAGGATGGTACAGGGCTTTTGGGAGAGCTTCCAAGTGGAATGCTAAGGTTGTGGTGAGAGTTAAGTCTTTTGAAGAGAAGGCTAGAAAACCAGAAAGTAAGCATTCAGGTTGTAAAATCAGGACTGAATGAGGATGGAGAAGTTTGCGACGATGGGTAAAGACAGAGATTGTTTGAAGATGAGATGGAGTTTCTTAAAGAACAAGAGGGTAAGGATGAAAGGGATGCAGTAAGAAACAAACAATTTCAAAGAAGATTTAGCCAACAACATGCTAAGGAAGAAGAAGTTCACTACTATGCACAAAAGCAGGTAGGCATCATTGAAACAGATGATATGGAGGAGAGGCTAATTGACAGTCTCATGAATTATGCTGAGAATTTGAAACAGCAAACTGATACGCTGATAGAAGGGGAGAGAACAGAGCGGCAAGCTGAATTGTTTCCAAGGAGAGAAGAGGCACGAAGGCCTTATGTTTCGTACTTTAATAGTTGGTTTGTGAATGCATATTTTGTTGCAGATGTTGAGGAAGATTCGATGCAAGAAGAAGAAGCCACAGAAGAGAAAAGAGTGAAGATGCAGAAGTTGGAGGAAAGTAACAATAATATGAAGACCAAAGAAAGAGAAGATGTGTACCAGACCAAAGATGTGCTGGACTTGGAGATAGAAGAATTGTGGCAGTTAATGATGAAGCAGCTCAGATGGAGGAAGCTGATGACAGAAGGTGTGATCAATCAGAAGTTGAAGTTGATTGAGAAGGGAAGAAAGGAAAGGAGAATGAAACAGAAGGTAGCAAACATGTGACAACAACAAAGGAGCAAAGCATTTGGGCTTCTACAAACTAAAGTTTTGGACCTTGGAGGTTCCCTATTACCATATGGGAACACATGATCAAGAGATCATGAATGTTTTCAAGCTTCGGAGTCTGATGCAAGAGCATTCAACCCAAAAAAATCAATGTAATTTAGTAAACATAGGGGGTCTTGTGTTTTCAAGAAAATAGGTTCCTAAATAGGCAATACTATAGATATTTAGGCCTTTGAGTGATTTTAATGAGAATAGGAATTAATTAGATATTGTGAGACATATTTGTAAATTTTCCTGAATGTAGGAGAACATGAGAGGATTAGGATTAGTTAGGAATTAGTTTGAATAAACTGTTGAGAAACTGTAAAGAAATTGCTTCTAATGTACTGAAAAGAATAAAAGAGAGGGGTTGGAGGAGTTAGCTAGCTAGTTAGCTAGCCAGGAAGCCTGTGCGGGTGAGATTTAAGCCTATAACCAGAGATTGTACCGAGGGGCCATTGTAATCAGAAGATCAAGCCAAGATAGAGGAATCGTATTGCTGTGTGTTTATATATTCAGAGGTTAATTCAAGACTGTGTGAAATGTGTGTTTTGAGTATTGAATCATAAATTGTGTGTTAATAAGAGATTGGCATAATAAATATATGCAAGCGGTACTTGGCGGAATACACACAGAGGAGAGGAACGAACCATAGGTTTGTAATGGACCTTTGAATCCATTAAGGGAACAAGAAATGATCTAGGACGAGATCAATCAAAGGAGCACAAGAAGGTAGTCCAAAAGGAGTCGCGCAGCGAAAACAACAAAAACAGAAACCATTAAGGAAACCCCGGAAACCACAGAAACCAGAAGGAAATGGCGGAAAACCAAACTAAATAGGTGAGCGGAGAAAGGAAGTGTTAATGCTCAGTAGCCGTTGGATCGGGATTAGATCAACGATCACGATTTAAATCGAAATCAGAAGTTGAAGGTGTCAAAGGACCGTGGTGATAGAAATAGCGATGTGCGATGGGACCGATATGCTGATAGCAATAGAGCGCCAATCGATAATTAGAAATATTGGCAATCGGGCTTCAGCGTTCGGAGATTAGAAGCGAATGATAAGGAAGGCTTGATAAGGGTATAGACACAATTAATGTTATTTGAAGTCTGATGTTGCGTTATCGCTTATCGGATGCGAAGGAGTCATATGTAAAGAGACCCGTGGGGATGCCGATAGCGATCAATGATAAAGGGTGCATTGGGAAAAGTGCCAACCCGTTCTAAAGCGGAAAAAGGTATGTTTGTGCATGTTTTTAGGTGTATTTGCTTATAACAGTATTACAATGGATTAAAGCGCCAATAGAAGAGTTTTTCCAATTATAACCCAAAGTTATAAAGTGGGTTTGGATATATGTGGGCTTAAGGGGTAAGCGAAGGATTATGAAGGTTATATCTATATGTGCAGCTACAAGGATTTTTAAAGGTCTATAAGGGATAACCAGTTTTGATAACAGATATGTGAGGATGGCTTTAATAAAAAGGTTAATGAGGGTTTAAGCGGGGTGATAAATTTTTGATAGAAAGGAAAATGTGGGTTAAAGTTTAGACTTTGTTAAGTCTATAAATCATTCTGCATGAAACTATTAAAGGGGTCCTTAATCATTCATTGATGGCTTGAAGATTTTGAATCTTGGTTAGTTAAAATACATGGGACGATTGTGCTTATGCATCCATATACATACTATGGGTGTAAGATGGGGTAACCCCAACATCAATGAAGAAAGTGAAGCGGTTCATGACATTCTAATTCATTGGAGTTCAGAAGAGATCAAACATTATTATAAGCTAATGTGGCAACAGTCTCCCAAATAGGGTATTGAAGAATGTAATTATAAAGCACAACAACCCAGTTATGTATGCATTAATGAATCTGCAACTATTGAACAAATTTTTTGGCCTCAAGGACTTGATGATCTATTGTAAATAATGAGAAGAAGACCACAACCCAATTACATCATGCAATTGAAGAAATTAAGGAAGAAGCATCATTATTTATTAGCAAGAAAGGTCAAAATGAAATTGTAAGATTAAATTTTAAAGCCTAAGACCAACAGGTGTTATCATCCATTTCTCCATTAAGGGAGTGACTTGGAATTAATGGAGAAATGTAGATTATTCTAGAATATATTATTATTAGATGTTTATTGTGATTGTAGTGTCTTAGTCAAGTCATAGATTTATTTAGGATGTAGATCCTATTCATCATGAAGTTGTTCCAACTCCTCAACAGATTTGTAATTCCTTAAATGTATGATCTTTCTTACTGATGAATGCAAAATATGCTAAGTGCAGTCGCTCTCTAGATTGACTTGGTCTAACCTAAAGCTGCACATTTCTTTCATGTCTTGTCCCTCCTTAATTTTGAGTCCACCCCGATTGACCCTAAATATTCCAAATCAGCTACCCAAAGCGGAAGATGAGGGTATTAAAGATCAAGTGGAATAGAAAATAGTGTTGGAAAACAAGGCTAGTGTCAAATTAGGAGTGAGGGAAACGAAATCTTGAGTAATATCAAGAGAACGCATGAGGCAACAACTCAAAGAATGAGCTTAACAAGTATTCCATCTCTCAAATGGAATTTGGAATCCTTCTTGCGCCAGGTCTAGTACTCGAACCCCAATTTCACCCCCACCCGTCCGATGATCGACTTTGCAAACCAATTTTGGACGTGCTATCATATAAAACTTGGAGAGGCAGAAGATAAATTGACATGTGAAAATGGAGAACAAGGGTGATATTCCTTTTGAGTTATTTCAAATCAAAGCCTTGCATGGTGACAAATGTTGATATTCCAAACCCCCATAGTGTTTTGAATTAGATTCATTGTGCATAGTATTTTGTGCAGAGCAAGCATCTGCGGAGGTGGTTGTGTAAAGGAATTGTGTGTGGAAAAAGCTGTGTGGAGGAAGCATGTACAGAGCTAGCTGTGAGGAGGAAGCATGTGCAGAGGTGGCTGTGTGAAGGAAACATGTGTGGAGGAAGCTGTGTAGAGTTGGATGTGTGGGGGAAGTGTGTGGATAAAGCATGTGCGGAGACAAAAATATGTGTGAAATATAGACCCAACTAAAAAAGACATGGCCTTAATTTAACTAATTAACACTAGAGAGGAGGACGAGCGTTATATTTATTCCCCTTGTTTCCAAGTTGCATCATACATTTTTATATATAATTAAAATTTTATTCTACAATTTTACATGTATTTTTTTTTTTTTCTAATATCTTTATATTGCTTTTAAATCAACTCTTTTAGAACAAATCATTTCTAACCTTGAAAGTGTTCGTTTCTTTTAGACTATGAGAAATGAAATTCAAAACAAATCATTTTTAAGTTTCAAAGTGTTGGTTTCTTTTAGACAATGAGAAATGAAATTCAAAGAGACATAGTGTACTTTATTTCACATTAAAATAAATATGTTTCTCTCCCTACAGTAAGACAAAAATCACAAGGCATGATACGTAATAAATTATGGAATATAATAGTAAAGAAAACTATATTAACCTAAGCACATTAAGAAAAAACATGCATAAACATATCTTGAGGAAAAAAAACATTTAAATGACAAAACATTGCACTAACAGTACGCAACAACCAATGATGCCATGTTATGAGCTAACCTCTTTGAGCTTCATAATTGTATAAGAAGAATATATATTTTGCATTAACCAAATAAAGTGTGTTAGTAAATTGCTCATATCAATACTAATTGTCTATCATTCTATTATTCTATTCACATTGTTCAACAACACAATAAGCACTATAAAACATATCTTGTATACATCCCATAAAAAAAATAAATATAGGTGACCTAGATTAATAGTCATTTGGTTTAAGTAAGACATTCAGATCTATAACTTCATAATATAAAACATTTAATTTTATAAATTTATATGTTGAAAAATAAAATATATATATATATAACATTTTTAATTTCAATTTCAATGATTATATGTTACAAAACCTGCATGCATCAAGTATGGGAAAATGGTTAGAAAGTCATTTTCTACATATTTTCTATTTTAAATTCGTAACTATGTATTTCCACTTGAAACCATATTTTATTTAATATAATGGTTATTTATCATATCGATAAAGTTACTTTGTATTTTTCATTTGTATGTGAAAACATTCCATACTTTTTACTCTCTATAAAACAGTAATATTCGTTCATTATTTTATTATCTAAATGAGTTAAATGAAATATAATAATCATATTTGTTTATGAAAAAATTCCATACGTTTTACCTTATTCGTTAGCTATTTTATTATCTAAATGAGTTAAATGAAATATTATAATCATATTTATAATTAGTTTAGGTTCATTTAATTGTAGATTTTTTGTGGGTTTAGAGGATCAAATTTTTCAAGACACTTTAAGAGATTTGATCCTTTTTGGTGAATAATAGATTCAAAGTCAAATAGATTTAGAATGGTTCCAGATATCTTTCTTGGTATATGATAGATCCAAAGTTATTTAAAATTCATTAACAGGGAATTGAAATTTAATCTTATGAAAGAGTGAATTAGTCACATTGTTTACCATATATATATTCGTAACACACAGTGTGATATTTTGAACTTAATCTATGATTTTTTTAACTACTTTTGAATAGATAATTTTTATTATGAATTCTTATAAATATTGTGATCAATAGATTTAAATAGTACAATCTATTTTAACTATTTTAATTGTTTATAATGTAGTTACCTTGTCATTTTTAATTGTTCAAATTTTGTTAGTTAAATTCCCTTGTCTTTTTAACTCCAACTGTAATTATCCTTCCACATATAATTACACTTCATTTGGAAAAATTTAGCCATTAGATTATTGGCCTTGGAATTTGATTTAATGACCCAAGTAGTTGAGTTTTCCCTCTACAGTGTGGTGGTTGGTTATAGTAACTGAATCATTTGTTTATGTTAATTATAAATTGGGGAAATGTGTTAATTATAAATTGGGGAAATCTCGTTCTTATTGTTGCTCTTAAATTGTAACAGTGAAAGCATTTATTTATTTTTATTTGAAATTAGGGAAATCTAGCTTGTGCTTATTGGTGATGAAAATAGTTCACAATAGTTGTGGTAGAGACAAATTGGGTAAATAATGAGAATAAAAAATTGATTTTTATGTTGAGGAACTCAGTGAAAAATATAAATACTTATACATGCGTATCAAGTCTCTGGTGCAATAACAAAAGTGTAATGATGAAATCAATATTTAATAGATGTTCGTTTTGAGTACTAATTTCATATTGGGACTATTATTAATCTTGATGAATATAAATAAAATCTCACATTTTTAATTCTTTATAGATACTCAATCTATTTTTTTAAATGTAAAAGTCTATTGAGTCTATTTCTCGGGAGAGTAATTAGAATGGTTGAAACCAACTGTAATAATATCAATTTTTTAAAATAATATGCAAATTAAAATACTAATACTTTAAAATTCATTAACGAGGAACTAAAGTGAAAGAACCAATTAGTCACATTGTTTACCACATATAATAACAGCGAAAAAGATAATAACACACACTATGATATTGTCAACCTAATTTATGATATATTTTTTAGTTTTTTTAGATAGATAATTTTTATTATGAATTCATATAAATACTCATATAAGCATATCAAGCCTCTAGTGCAATAACTAAAGTGAGTTGATCAAAGCTAGGTTTATTATATTGAAGTTATGGGAACCAATTTAAGAATATGATTTACATTAATCTTGATGAATCTAAAAATAATCTTACTTTTTTAAATCTTCATGGATATTTAATCTAAATCTATTTCTTGTTGGAGTAATAATAATGGATAGAATTCACTAAAATAATATCTAAAAAATTTAAATAATATTTAAATTAAAATAATAATACTTTAAAATTCATTAAAAAGGAACTGAAATTTAATCTCATGAAAGAGTGAATCAGTCACATTGTTTACCACATATATTTACAATCAGACAGTACACTATATTGTCAACTTAATCTATGATATATTTTTTTTATTGTTTTAAATATATAATTTCATTATGACTTCTTATAAATATGATGATCAAGTTAAGATTAATTTTTACTAGGTTAGTTGTTTATGATATAGTTATGTTGTTATTTTTAATTGTTTAAATTGTATTTTTAAATACTGCAATCTAATAAATAGATGAAATGGTCTATTTACAATAGACTATTTAGATAAAATGGTAAGTGTTATGAAAAAAGTAATTGCTTTTATTAATTAAATTGTCTTATATTTTTTTATCTTAATTGTAATAACGCTTTTTCATATAATTACCCTTCATTATTTAGCCATAAAATTATTGGCCTTGACTTGGGATTTTATTTAAAGGGCAAGCATTTGATCTTTCCCTCTACAGGATCATGATTAGTTATAGCAATGATGTCATTTGTTTGTCTTGATTAAAAATTAGGGAAATATATCTTGTGCTCATTATGGATGAGAATAGTTGTGTTATACATATTGGATCATTACATTGTTTGCCATCCATCTCAATTCTTTTAGAGTGGAAAAAGTTGAGCAATCAACGCATAAAACCATTTATCCCAGTGGGGCGTAATCATGGAAATTTGGGTTTGAAACCTTTTGGGAGCATTTTGAGGCACCAATAGATGTTTTCTAGGGATAAAAAATTAGTTTCTTTAAAATAAAAACCTTTTTCTTTATTCTATACATAGAGGCCCTTCCAACTACATAAGAATTGCCTTAATAAAAGTATGTATGCAAAATTTATGCCTCTCAGAGGTTGACCTTCTTGTTTCGACCACCATAATATTTGAGGGGATGCCAAACCATCCCCCATTATTTATAAAAATGGGGCTAGCCATGTGATCATAATGAAGAAGACTCTAGAATAATCCATATTGTAACTATGCTTAAGAGTTGAAGGAGTCACGCATAATCACTAGTAGGCTATGAAGCTATGTTATAACCAGGCCATTATGAGGAAAATGAGTTCCATTATTTTTTAGTGCATTTGTTCCATAGTCGAGCAAAGTAACCAAGACGTATAGGGAGAGAGGACACATAGAGAATTTTACATTCTGGTAACAAATGGGCCATAATACTTACTTCTTTGTACTCACATCCATTGTCAACTTAGAGATAGAGAGTATGGCGAAGCCACCTTCAAGATAGGTTTTCTCCTGAAATGGTTTCCTAAGCTACATCTTATGTCAATCATGGTTTGTCAGTTTTTATTTCATTGTTATCTATTTTCAGCATAATTATAATTTGCATACTTATGTAATAAACAACAGTTTATATATCGGAAATATAAAGGGAATTAAACCCTAATAATGTAGATTTCATATTTTAATAATGTTTTATTAGATATGTTGTGACAAATTGTCTCATGGAATATATATGGTGGTTTACAGATCATGTTCGTATCAGAGTAGGTTTCTTTGGATATATTATGGAGATTTATAGGGTATCTAGATTGGCTACGACAAAAATAATAAATCCTCAATCATGGTTAGAAAATATGTGAACAATTATCGTGATCTAGCAGAGGAGAGGATTTTGCATCTGGAAGCACCAGTTATAGATATAAACCATAATGTCAATCTCCTCATGTCATCCCTAACCAGTAATCTTGGTTTATTCATAGAAGATGGGATTTTTAATTGAGAGTTCCAATTAGAGGGAAGATTAAGAGATCAAGAAGAAGTAAAGATCAAGTCAAATCAAGGACCTAAAATAGATCAGCTCGATTTGAGTGCCATGAACCATTCACAGTCACTATTTAGAATGGAGATGAAGGTCAATATTAAGCTGTATGAACATGATATTGATGCTCTGAGGTTAAATCACTAGTTGTATCAATTAGAGATTTATTTCATTGTTCATCATATAGAGGAACACATATTTCATTTACACAACTGAAATTAGAGGGCCATGCCCTAACCTGGTGGCAAAGCTACATCGTGAAGACCTTAAGGTTGGAGGAACATCCTCTAGTGACAAATTAGGATGAATTAAAACCATCATAAAGCCACAATTTTACCCTATTGGATATGTAGAGGGTTAATAGATTTGGTGACACTACTTGAGGAAGAAGTATGGGAAAAGTGTACAAGAATACTCCATAGAATTTAGAAAGATGTCCATAATGTTAGGTACCTCCCAAAAGAACCCATATGTAGTCCTAACATATATAGGGGGTATGCACAACCATCTATGGTAGAAAGTGATTCTTTTCAAGCCCAAATCAGTGGATGAGGCATGTGTATATGCATAGTACATGGAGAACATAGGCTTGAAGAAACATAAATCAAGTGGATCAAAGCAAAAGGATTACCAGGATGCTTCTAAGGAGGGGAAGAAGAAGTGGGAGGGGGGAAAGATAGAAATATGATAACCATTATACACCAGGTAAAATATCCTACTGACCACTGCGACCATTGTAACTTTAATGGTAATATAGAGGAGAATTATTGGAAGTTCCATACAAAGCTTAACCCCAAGAAAAAAAGAAAGATAATAAGAAGAATAATGTCTTGGCCATTAATTCTAGAAACCAAGTTGAAATCATCTCAGATGTGGGTGAGAAGATAATTTAGATATTTTTGTAGGAGGAGGTGAATCTGAGTCACCTTCAAGAATAGAAAGAGAAATAAATGACCAAAATATTCCACATAAAGATATAACTCTAGAAGGAAAATATTGATGCTTTGTTTGACTTGGGATCACAGACGAATCTCATTGTTGCAGAGTTAGTAAAAAAATTGGGATTGGAAGCTAATTATCATATGAGCCCATATCGATTGGGATGGATAAATAAAGATGCATAATTAAAAGTAACAAAATAGAGAAAACATAGATTTTCTATTAGTGTTGATTTGATTGATGAAGTCAAACTAGATATAGTTCCCACTGATGTATGTGGAGTGGTTTTCGGAAGTCCCTACATGTACATGTAAGATATTCATATAGAGAGCCAACTAGTACTAGCTTATTAAGGATGGAAAATTATTCACCATCAACACATATAAAGGAAAGTCAAATTTTCTATTGTTAAGTTCCAACCAAGCCACGAAACTGATTAGTTATAGCAAGACATTGTTTATATTGTTATTAAGAGAGAATCAGTTTATAGAAAAGTAAGTAAGAGCAAATCCATCCCTAGAGGGGTGTACTAAGGAGTGTACTTACCAGAAGCAACAACTCAAGCACCAACGTCATGGGTTTATTGCAAGCACCATCTTGCAGTTCCATGGATTTATTAAACCACCAATTTGCAGGAGGAACCAACCCCCAATATTTATTCAGATACTAACTAAGGTGGAAATACCAAATTCCTGTATGTAGGATCCAACCCACACTCAACAAGGAACTAATTCTCTTTGTACTTGGCAGCCACTCTACCTGATTTCAGCGCTATGTTCTCCTTTTCATCCTTCTCTTTAATCAATCCATGAAGAACTTTGTTCTCTACTCACTTTACAGTACCACACTGTTATAGACCCTTTGCTCTCAACAACATATACTTATCTCTCCGCCGCTTCTATTTCACAGGCTCTCTCGGCCTTTCACAATAGCATAGGCACACTCTAGGCCGCTTTCCTTTGTATAGGAACTCTTGACCTCTCTTTCTAGCACTGGAACCCACACAAAGAGCTTTTCCACACATCTCTCTTAATAATGATGCATCCCCCCACTTTTCACAACTCAAATCCTGAGTTTTGTTCCTCTGTTGCATAGGGAATAATGTTATCTCTACTCTCATCCATATTTCCCAAGCGTTTAATTTTGCATGGAACTCCCTCCTACTATTGCGTCCAATTACGCAGTCACTGCAGTGACATTAAATACTGAGAATGGGATTCTAAGTGTTTCTCCATGATCACAATCAATTCATAGTCAAACTGTGTATGGGAAACATTATCGCACTACACTATATTGCTTCTTGATCACTACAACTATATTAAATCAATGAATGGGAATTTGATAATTTTTTCATATTGAATAACCAATTCCCATTCCATTTGTGCGCTCTCCAGGTCTATCAATGCATGTTAATTGATCAAGATATTTAACTTGTACCTCGTGCATGGTATACTTGATCTATAATAAGACCTTCTGCTCCCAACAATCTCTTCCATTTAATTATTCATAGTGTACACAAAAGATTAGGGGTGGCTTGTTTCAATTCAAGAAATTCTCCATTAATTCATTTTGTGCAATCGTGGTCCTTTCTACCTTAACTCATAAATATCTATAGTCACCATTATTCCAGCGAAATCAACCTTACTATGCACATTTACTTAGTTTCTCTATCCTTGTTTATCCTATGTACGACCATGTACAATTTGGAACACAGTGCCCAAGAGATACAAACCCATAAGTAATTTGAGTTTCTCCCTAACTCTGCTATGGAAACTAGCGAATTTGGAATAACCTCCAAATATGGAGGACTTCTCTCTAAGGCTACCAAACCATTCATATCCACAAGTGTTAAGCCATTAGATCTGTAGCATACCCGAAATATGGAACAAGCACCAAACTTGGACCATGATACCAAATATATGCCAACTCATCCATGCCTTTAAACATATGTCGTTACCCAGTCAGAGGCCCAGATGCCCACATGTCCCTAACTTCTTATAAAGTAAATTGCATTCACTTTATGGGCTTGCAGATTTCGACCTAGCCCACTTGTCCTTAGAGTCTTTCCCTTGGCTACTTTACTTGTTTTCCTCCACAGGAAGAGGTGTTTTGACCTTTAACTAGGCCTCTAGGTGCTAAACCTCTTTGCTAACCTACAGGGGCTAAATTCCCTTTATAACTTTTCATGCCCCTAGATCTCTATTGTTTGTATAAACTTATGCCAATGCCTTATATTTTCATAGGACATCATTCAAATACATATCCTGCTACTGAATTTCAACCCTAATGCCCTATATAAAACATGTCCCCAGAACCCCATGTGACCGTAACTTCTTATTAATTCTTAGTTCTAAACTCTTCTCGATATGGCCCACTTTCCACCTGTCAGCCTCTTTGCAACGAAGGCCTTCGACCTATCATACCCACTAGAAATTCCTAACTACGAATTAAAATTGCATTTTAGCTCAACCTTCTGGACAATCTTTGTTACAATTTTCATTGTTTGATGATTCATCTATTGTTGTTCCCTGCTAGCCCAACTCCATGTTATCCCATGTGACCTTTTAATAATGTTATAGGTTTCTAGGCTTCCAACCTTCTAAGCCTCTTGTAGTTATGAACTCTGTTAGCTTTCAACTACCTTCTGGGCTTCTGACCTTCCGAGCCTTCTATAGTTTTGACCTTCACTAGCTTTCAAATTGCTTCTGGGCCTTCTCGGGTTCTGACCTTCGCTACCTACCAAGTAGCTTTTGGAATTCCTAGAATTTTTCTTGCTAGCCCTACTCAAACCTATCTAGGTCACCTATTAATAATTTACGGCCTTCGAATATTCCAGGCTTCAGGGACATTTGAGTTTTTGAGCTTCTATAAATGGAAACTATATTCCGGGCTTCCAGGATTTTGAGCTTCCAGGCTTTCGAGCTTCTAAGAACTCCTACTATGGATTTGAGGGTCCTTACTTTGATTATAAATAAATTTTGATCAAGGAGGCCATTCACAATCTTCAAAATACTATTGCAAATATCTTTCCAAGCATTCTCCATCTTTGAAACTTCCATGAGAATTTGCGCTAAACGCATGGGGAAGAATCTTCTCCAAATTTTGAGACTCCCAAACCATCATAGTCATCATATTATGGCTTCTCCAATAAGCTTGTTATTGTGATGATTCTCTATAAGAGATTGTAGCAACCATGGGACAACCCTTGAGCTTGACAAACCAAGCATATCAATGCTAGTCCAATTGCAATAACATCTAGCCTAGTGGACATCAGTGCTAACTTGGTTTACACCATGCCATCACATCTAATGCCATCAATATCCATGCTAGACTGGTTGAAATCAATGCTAATACTCTTGTTGTCACTAACAATCAAAGCCATGCCAACTTTCCAACACATCTCCTAGCATGACCATTGACATCAATGCTAACACACATTCTGCCACTAGCGATCCAGGGAATTCCAACTGTCCAACAATATCCCCCTTTGGCATTGATGGAAACACCTCATTACTTCTCTATATTGATGGCCAATCCTAATGTTTATTCCATGCTTCTCCTTACTTGATCCACTAATGGCTTTCTATTCTCTACTTTTACCATCACATCATTTGACATCAATGGCAAAGGACTACAAGCTACTTATTCTCCCCCTTGCAATAATTGAATGTCAATGATAAAGGGTCTAGATTTTGATGTGCATTCTACTCTACAAGACTTCTCTTCAAGAGATGATATCTCTTTGATGAGGAGCTTAAAGTCTGCCATTCAAAACCAACTACAATCATCATGGACAAAGACACCTACAAAAATATACATTAGTATAATATGCCTTGTGTCTTCCTATAACTTCTATTGTTTCTTCAAGAAATCGACATTTATGATATGCTCCCGCTAAACATATACTGCATTTTCTTTGACTAAAGCTCCAGCTTTGAACAACTTAAGGATGTTAGCTGAATACTTTCTCTGCCAATGCATATTTTGTACCAATTAAAAGGAAATTGAAACAAAATAAAATTGCAAATGGTATTCTTGTTACTGTAATTACTAGCCATTAGCATGAAAAATTTTAGGGGCTAATATTCGCAAGTGGGCTAATTTTCCATGGTTTTTCCAAAAAAGGGATTCGCTAATTTCCAATTTTTTTTTTTTAAATTCGCCCATTTTTTATAGTACAAAATTGTTTTACCTTAAAAATTTTCAAAATTGCATATAAAAAAATTATAAATTTTCATGCTTTTAGAAAGATATCAACAAACATTTTATAATTTTCAATTTGGGGACTAGCCAGATTCGCCAAGGTTTCTAAACTTTAAGACAAATTTTCATCCTTAAAATTTTCCCTTTCCATTGGTGATGCATTTGGGCTTTACTCTTCACTATTTTTGTTTCTAATGAGACTGTTCTAACTTCACTTGAGCATATTAATAGTTAACACTACTCCCCCTGAGATCATAGGGACTCCTACATAAATAATACCAATTGCACCAAGAGATTGATACAAATTGGATATTGTACCATGAAAAATTCCAAGACTCCTTCTCAAAAAGAGATGCCCATTCACACAAAAGGATACTCCATCTGAGCTGAATTCTACCAATTTACATAGTGATGAAAATTTTCAACTAAGATACATGCAAAGCTTATACCAATTGTGTTTATGAATACAATATTTCTAGGCATAATCAAATTCACAACTTAAATTAAAATTTCACCCAAGATGCAAACCTTTGATTCCCTAAGGAAGATTTATTCCTAAGGTTGAAAATGATCATTGCCTTCTACTACTACTAAATCATCTCCCCCTGAGCCATTGATTTCTCTCCTTTATGATCTCTTAACATCTGCTTCCTTGCTTCTACGTGGGGAGTGATCCTATGGATGTGGCTTGACTATGGGCCCTTCCATTCTTTTGTTGTAGCTCATATTATTATGACAACATAAAGTGTTGTGAATTCCATATGAAACCAAATTAGTGTTGAAAATGCAGCAAGAAAATCTTGGTTTGACCTTCCCTTTGTAAAACTAGAGAAAATTCAAATTTCCATTTCAGCAAAAATCTTGGAGGTAGTTAATTGATTTGACATGGAACTTGTCACTCACTTAACTCAGTTAATTCAAGTTGGGAAGCTTGAGTTTAGTTTAGTATGATTGATTTCTAATTTGTAGCAATCCATTTTAGTTAAGTTGAGTTATTGCCAATTAAACTAGTTCTAACTATTCGAGGAACTAGTGGAAGGTCAAGTTGTGGAAGTGAAAGTTCAACCACACTCAGTGATCAAACAATTACCTAATCAATCAACCCAAAATAATTGATGCATGCAGAGAATTCGATTTACCCATTTGAGATGGAGATTCCAAGTTAGTGTACTATTAGTTGTAGGCTATTCCAATGTGTACTAGTGGTGCATGCGGTCAGAGAATGAGCCTAGAGGAATCGCACAATCCAATTGAGGGAATTTCCTAAATAATAGGGGCGCTAATCTCCCTAAGGAACAACACAAGGAAATAAGAGCTTGGAGGGCTTGAAAATTGGATAAGTGTTGGCCAGAGTCAGTTAATTATGCAGAGAGATAGACTATACACTTACATATTGTGCTCAGGCTTGAGTAAGCATATTTATTCATCTCTATTATTTGATTAATGCAATACAGACAGGAAGGGGTTTTGAGTAGTTGATTTCCCCTAGATAAATATTTATGCATGTGTGATGTTTACTTTTGCATGTCTATGATTTGTGTTATAGATCATGAATTGAATTCCGCAGAGTAGTAGAGTAGCTTCAAGTCTTGTGATTTAGTAAATTTCGTGAGCATTTTTGAATCTACACCATTATTTCTACATGGGTCTCAGAGGTTTGAAGTTGAAGATCAGTGTAATGGGACTTATTTAGAGCAGAGAAGATGGCCTTCAATAGACTAAGGCTAGAGGATGCCTTGGAAGGCACCTCAAATTTTGTTGCATGGAAGGACTGCATGGATCAGGAAGTATTGGATGATAATGGGTTACTAGAATATATCAAGATATATGTTGCAAAAACTCAATCATCTAATGCTCACATCCTTTATTAGAGGAAGAAAGATGTAGAGAAGGTGAGGAGAATCATCTTGGAGGGAGCACGGGATCATATTTTCTCGAATATCCATAGAAAAGAAACTTCACTCATGGTGTGGGAATAACTGATAGAATTATTTGAGAATAGTAGTGACCATAGGAAGTTGAAGTTGAAGGATAAACTTCAAAGTATCAAGATGTAGAAGAACGACACAATTCAGCAGTATTCGAGAAAGTTTACATGGTGTCGTGATGAACTTGGCAGGGTTGGTGTTAATGTCCCTAAAGAAGGCTTGGTAGCTTTAGCCATTTTGGGCCTTCCCAAGAGTTGGCATATCTATTGGAGTGCTTATGGTACGACTTGGTATAGGAGAAAATAAGGAAGAATACCAGAGATGGGATTTCATCCAAGGGAGAGGATGAGGAGAACTTTGAATTGGATGGAAATTAAAAGAAGGAAAAACGGAAGAAATACCAATCCAAACTAGACTCTAGTAAAGGGGGCAAGAAGAAAGATTTTTCAAAAAGAAATTTCTTACATTGTCATGAATTCAGGTGTTATTCCAAGAAGTGTCCACACAAGAAGATAAGAAATAAGAGCTGAGGAGGAGTAGCAGGTGAATATTTGGCTTCACAATTCGAGCTTTAATTTACCGTCATTACATGCATGGACAACACAGTAATGGGAAGTGTGTGGTACTTGGATTTAGGTGCCTTGTTCCATATGATAGGGAATAGAGAAATTTTCAGTGACCTGGAGGAAAACAACTTGCAGATGCACATTGAGATGGGGGATGAAGGAAGGTATAGCATGACCGAGATTGGTATAGTTACCTTTCAGAGGGAGTTGGGCTCCCCCCTTAGGCTTAAGCATGTCATATTCGTTCTGGGCCTAAAGAAAAATCTCGTCTCTCTTGTAGTTTTGGAAGACTGTGGTTATGATGTGATCTTGAGCAAAGGAAACGAATTCTTGAAACACATAGCCCTGGTATAGGTGAATTAGATTGGGGCTCATGTGAAGAACTTGTATAAGCTAGATGTGGAGGATTGTGTTGCATTGAACACAAAGGCGAAGAAGGTGTAGAGTCGTGATGTCGATGAAATTTGGAATAGAAGACTTGGCCATTTTCATCGTGGTGCTTTGAAGGTCATGCAACAGATAACCATGGGCCTTCCCAAAGGAGCACTTGAGTAGTTGGATGTATGAAATGGATGTACCCTGGAGAAGTACACAAAATCCACATTCCATGATCGGCACAATAAAGCACATGCAGTCTTTGAAATTAGCCACTTTGATTGTTGTGGACCTTTCTCAACAACCTTCATTGCCAGGAACAAATATTTTGTCATTTCTATTGATGACTTCTCACAGAAGTGTTGAATCTTCTTCATGTTGAAGAAGGATGAGACATTCTCCAAGTTCGTAGAATTCAAGGCACTGGTTGAGAAAGAAACGGGAAAGAAGGTGAAGGCTCTCAGGAGCAGTAATGGAGGTGAGTACATGTTGAATTAATTTAAAAAAATTTGTGCAAAAGAAGGCATTTAAAGAGAGTTGACAACACCCCTCAACCCATAGCAGAATGGAGTAGTAGAGAGGAAGAACTGTAGCATTATGGGAGCAGCGAGGGTGACGTTGCATGATCAAGGCATACGTATGCATTTGTGGGCTGAGGAATGCAACATAGTAGTCTATACCAGAGTCCTCATCAAATTCTTGGCATGATTAAACCAGAGGAGGATTTCTCAGGGAGAAACTAGGATGTGTCACCCTTCAGTATTTTAGAGCCTCTGTTTACTGCAATGTCTCCAAAGAATCAAGGAAGAAGCCAGAGTCGACAAAAACATTGGGGGTATTTTTGGGCTACACATAAACTGCCCACAACTACAGTGTGTACATGCCATTCCTCAAAATGATAGTTGTGCAAATGGATGTAAAATTTGATGAAGACAAAGCCATGCATTTCTCTCTTGAGAGGGAACTTCTGATCCCACCAGAAGAGGAGCTCTTATCTCCAAAGGAGGAACATCAAGAAGCTATGGAGAAACCAAAAATTGAGGAGCAGAGAGTGGAGAAAACCACTCAAATAGAACCATCTATAGAAGGCAGGTAAAGGATGAGATAAGTTGAGAATGTGGGTGCTCCTTCAAATCAGTGCAAGAGGAGAAGGTCACTAGATCAGTAAAATGGCTACATGGCTCTAATGACTGTTCTTGTAGAGACTAAGCCATCCTCTTTTAAGGAAGTAGTAGAGAAACATGTATGGGTTGATGCAATGGTGGAGGAGTTCGAATCCATTGTAAGGAACAATGTTTTGGAAGTGGTCCCAAGACCAATAGATAAATTAGTTGTGGGTTTGGGATGGATCTTCAATGTAAATCTTGCAACAAACAGAAGCATAGAAATGTATAGGGCCAAATTTGTGGCGAAGCGGTAATCTTAGGTTGAAGGGATTGACTATGAGCAGACCTTTGCTCCTATATAAAGTTACTCATCCATTATATCAATTCTTGCTCTGGCTACATAGATGGTGTTAGTTCCAGTCTTCACAGCCTGTCACCAGGGATCAAAATGGGCTCTTACTATGTCTGGTTTTCAGAGATGTTTTGCACATGAGTTTCATTGGAAATCATATCCTAAGTATGTTCATAAAAAGGAGCTCAAAAAAATATTTCCAACGGTATATCACACTCCCATAACCAGCTCCCAGATCAGAAGATATGACCGAAATGAATGATTGATTCTTGGTTATGCATGTTTTGAGGTCAGTTGTTGCACACAGGGACACGTTTACAACGAAATTAGTTTGGACAAGAGTTTTACAAAAGTAAAAGACATTTTTGTCCAACACATACCAAATAACAAAAACCTCCTTCAGTTTATGCACAGGTATTACTATGTGGGAGATATGTAGTGCTATTTGAAGCCTACATTAAAACAAAACAAATTTTGTAGTTATTTTACTATTTTAGTCATTTTAGTACGGTTTTATTTTATAATAGATGGAAAGTAATTTTGAGAAACCCAATGAGATTTTTGCTAACCACGAGCCATATAACCAAAACCTATTTTAGTTTTTTCACAGGTGTCGCGAATTTGGATATGTGACTAGATATTTACAGCTCATTTTCACAGATTTAAATTTTTAATGATTTTCTGTTTTAGAGATGAATTTGTGGCACGTATTTCGAGCAACTGGAAACAAATTTCCAAAATTTTAGAGAGGTTTTTCTCCAACATGACCCTTTCTATAAAAACCTCTTTAATTTTTGTAACAGGTGTTATGGTTTAGGAGATACGAGTTCATCTTCAACACCTATTTTTAGAAATTCAGTCCAAGTTTAATGTAACTGATTCTATTTTGAAGAAGATGATTGAGCTCAATTCCCTTAGTACAGGGATGAGAAAATGTATATATTTTATGAATTTCATAGTGTAGAGGTTTGATTTTGGTAGCAGAGAGGCTACTTGGCATTGTTTAAATTTTTCTTGAATATCATTTTAATAAAGCAGTTTTCTGCCCTTTGGACCTGTGATCCATCATGGTGTTGATATTTAGTATGTTTTTCCTATAATTTATTTACATATTTTGTTTTTCTGCTTTGTTTCAGCATTATCTAAGAGATATGCTAGGAATTCATCTATAATGTGCTCCTTTCATGATGATTTTGCTGTTAGTTGTAATGGTTGTCTTAGCAGAATTCATCCCTTGCTAGATGCTCTGTTGAGCAACCTCGTTATTCTCTTTCATCTAAAGTTGCTACTGTAAATCCATCCTTTGTTTGATGCCTGTAGGGCAGCGGGCTTTCTCCCCTATGCTACTCACATTCAAAACCTTTATCTGGCTGAACATGGCACTTAATTTGCCCCAAGTTTTCCGGCAGAAACTGGTATCGAATCCATAGCCTAATCATCCTATCTCTTGCTATTTCAACCCAAAAGTTTTCAAACAAATTCCCATACTCCATAGCTAGCCTAAGATTTCATTTATTGCAGCCACGTTATGTTGGCAAAGAGAGAGCCCTCTCTGGTCTGGGAGGGTGAGATGCGAGATCGAAGCTTGGTCTGTGGTTACCTTGAAATTGCCTTTTCTCAGCCTTAAAGTTCATTCTGAGTGCTAACATATTATGTTGCCAGGGACGAGGTGACAAATCTTCTCCGAGAAAGATCATTCAAGTTGCAGATCTACTTGCTAATGATGGACAATAGTCAGACACATATGAAGGCTGAAACCTTCACCTGGCGACTCCAGCTCAATCCAGAGATTCTAGCGCTCACTAAACCATTCATGCACTAAAATAAGATGGTAGGGTATGTGGAAAACCCTGTGTTTTGTGAAGTTTTAAAAGAAGTTAGAGATCAGTTAGTGGATATTGAAATTGATGAAGTATTTTTCATTACCGTGCTTCAATGTTTGAGATCTCCAAAGTTTCCTCCTAAAGCTAAAACTGGTTTCTTTGAGTTAGTTGTTAAAAAATTTGAGAAGGATATTGAATATTTAAATTATCAGATCCAAGAATATGAATTCCGAGATCCCAAAAAGTTCTTGGAAACTCTCCCTCCTTCAAAGCAAGAAACAATAGAGCTGCCTGTGGATGTTTGCATTGACAGTTTGTAGTTGGAGGTCTGTGCTGAGGAGTTAGGGCAGTAAACAGCTTCTGGTTTCTTTGATCCTATTGCGGCATACATGGAATTTTTTTTTAGTTTGAATGATAGAACAGATTGCCTTTTACACAACCAAATTCATTATGTGCATGTATGGCTATCAGCCCTTCGAGTTGTGTCCTGGTTGAAGCACTTCCAAGTAGCATCCTTGTCACAGTTACTTGATTGGTTGATATGGCATTATAATATCACTTGATCTATTGATTTAGCTACAAAGTAGGCTAGATTTGTAAATAAATATGCTACCCAAGGTAGCATTTCAGTTTCTGGTATTTGTCTATGTACAGGTTGCAGTATGTGTATGTTTTATGGATTGGTATAAGTTGTTTTGGGTTTGCAACTATTTGACCGTATTGCCCAATGGATGAGACACTTGGTCTATGGTGCTCTTGACACCTCCAATGAGCTTCCATCCCCAATAAGGCCAATGTTAGTTCCAGTCTTCGCAGCCTATCACCAGGGATCAAAATGGGCTCTTACTATGTCTGGTTTTCAGAGATGTTTTGCACATGATTTTTAGTGCAAATAATATCCTAAGTATGTTCATCAAAAGGAAATCGGAAAAATCCTTCCAATGGTATATGACACTCCCATGACCGGCTCCCGGATCAGAAGATATGATCGAAATGAATGATTGATTCTTGGTTATGCATGTTTTGAGGTCAGTTGCTGCACACAGGGACAAGTTTACACCAAAATTAGTTTGGACAAGATTTTTACAAAAGTGAAAGAGGTTTTTTTCCATCACATACCAAATAACAAAAACCTCCTTTAGTTTATGCATAGGTATTACTATGTGGGAGATTTACAGTCATATTTGAATCCTACATTAAAACAAAACAAATTTTGCAGTTATTTCACTGTTTTAGTCATTTTAGTACGGTGCCATTTTACAAGACATTTAAAGTAATTTTAAGAAACCCAAAGAGGTTTTTGTTAAACACGAGCAATATAAAAAAAACCTCTTTCCTTTTATTCACAAGTGTCACGAATTTGGATATGTGACTAGATCTTTACAACTCATTTTCACAGATTTAAATTTTTAATGATCTTATGTTTTAGAGATGGTTTTGTGGCACATATTTCAAGCAACTGGAAACGAATTTCCAAAATTTGAGAGAGTTTTTTCTCCAAAATGACCTTTTCTACAAAAACCTCTTTCAGTTTTGTAACACGTGCTATTGTTTAGGAGATATGAGTTCATCTTCGACACCTATTTTCAGAAATTCGGTCCAAGTTTAATGTAACTGATTCTATTTTGAAGAAGATGATTGAGCTCAATTCCCTTAGTACAGGGATGAGCAAATGTATATATTTTATGAATTTCGTAGTGTAGAGGTTTGATTTTGGAAGCAGAGAGGCTGCTTGGCATGGTGTAAATTTTTCTTGAATATCATTTTAATAAAGCAGTTTTCTGCCCTTTGGACCTGGGATTGATCACGGTGTTGATGTTTAGTATGTTTTTCCTATAATTCATTTACATATTTTGTTTTTTCTGCTGTGTTTCAGCATTATCTAAGAGATATGTTAGGAATTAATCTGTAATGATGCTCCTTTCATGATGATTTTGCTGTTAGTTGTAATGGTTGTCTTAGCAGAATTCATCCGTTGCTAGATGCTCTGTTGAGCAACCTCTTTATTCTCTTTCATCTAAAGTTGCTACTGCAGATCCATCCTTTGTTTGATGCCTGTAGGGCAGCGATCTTTCTCCCCTATGCTACTCACCTTCACAACCTTTATCTGGCTGAACATGGCACTTAATTTGCCCCAAGTTTGCTGGTAGAAACTGGTATCGACTCCGTAGCCCAATCATCCTTTCTCTTGTTGTTTCGACCCAAAACTTTTCAAACAAATTCCCATACTCCATAGCTAGCCCAAGATTTCATTTATTGCAGCCACGTTATTTTGGCAAAGAGAGAGCTCTCTCTGGTATGGCAAGGCTAGATGCCAGATCAAAGCTTGGATTATGGTTACCTTGGAATTGCCTTTTCTCAGCCTTAAGGTTCATTCTGAGTGCTAACAGATGGGGTGGAAGATCCACCCTATGGGTCTACTAATGGTGCTGGACCCACCAACATGTCAGGGGATCTCCCCTATAAGAAGTCCCAATCAAACCTCAGACTGTTTGGTGTAGGAGTCCTGGCAGTGCGTTGTATGGTAATGCCTTGACCGCGGTTTTGCACAAAGGTAACTAAGATTTCCCTATTGGTAGCAAGGGTGTGACAAATGCAGTAAGTCAAGGAAGGTTCATGAGAGGTTCTAACACATGGAGAGTGGGATGAGTGCACCCCTTGGAAACCTGTAATAGTACGTGGCTTGGAAGGGAACACACGAGCGAGGATGCATCACAGGATGGAAAGAAAGTTAGCAAGCAATCCAAAGCGATGGTTAAACCAACAACACATTTCAGAAGGATTCATACATACTTATACAGAATAGTACATACATGCATGCATAAGCAAACAAATACATATATCATTTAGAGTAAACAAGATAGCTAGAATACAATACAACATATGCATGGAACGTGTTGGCTCTCTTATATTAAGAAGTGTAAGTTCCAGTCATACAATACATCCATGTCCAACCACTAGTTCCGATAGCAGAAAATTACAACCATAACCGCTTGCTCCTCCAAAGAGATATACTAGCTCTGTGCAGTGGAGAAGCCAAGGTGTGTTACAATACTGCCCAAGCTTTCTCTAAGATACTCCTATCAAAGCTTGGCTGACGAAAAGCCTATACAATGAGTTATGAGGCACTATTTATAGCAAAGGCTGGGGTGGCCCTTGACATTCCCCTTTGTGACAATTCAACTACCCTCATGACTCTTCATCTACTCTATGACTGTTACATCCACTATCGACACTTGAACTTACACGTGAAAAGACATTACATTATAATGCACATGTACCCATGTGAGACAAAATGGCTTGAGAATGTCATGCAGGACATCACTATGACTCGAACAGCTGTTGGAAGACCAACTCTTCGACATCCTCATGGTGGTCGATGGTAGCGAACTGATGCCAAGATCGATAGTCCGTGATGGTGTCCGTGTACTCTAACGTGACATCTTTATGGAAACTAACTCTTGCCTCCATAGCATCCCAGTACACTGTTGGGGCTCCTCTGTCTAACTCATCTAATAGTATGCACATCTTTGTCTTCAGTGCGACCAAACCAGAAACATACTTGTGCATGGTGTTTGTACCAATGTACAAGTTTGGGCTGGTGGCTATGCACATCAAATCGTTAAAGTACGAGTCAAGTTCTAGTCAGACTTGTGCCATTGTCTTCGCCTGGGTGAGACTCCCAATAGATAGGATCACATGTGCGCACACAACAACATCCACACTCTTGAATACAAGTGCCTAGGAATCCTGTAGACTAGTGATGAGTAGCGGGAGCTCTTCATAGTTTCATATTTGACTCCAGATGTGCACCTTTAACTTGACCGCTCTGGGCTTCATAATCTTAGGCAAGTGAAGTGGGACTCCCTTGTATCTCATCGTCCATGTTTTCATGGAATCAACAACAACATGCATGTTTGACAAGATACATGCTCTTCTAACACATTGCTGTTGCGATCCGTTGAGATGGACGACTTCCTCATGCATGGTACCAAACTTGAAATACAATGGCCACATGATTGTGTTAACAGACAATTCTTCATACAATATTTCCTTCTTCAATTCTGCTTGAGCAGATGTTGTAACCAATTCTCGTCCTTACTTGGCCGTCTATAGCTCCTTAGCCATTTGCTCTTTCTGAGCTATTAGAAAGTGAACACTCGAGCTAATGGCTTCGACATATGCTCTAGTAGCATTGGCCAATGCTGCTGGATGTTTGTGCACGTCAGACATGATCACTTGTTCCTCATAGTGTGTAGGAGATGTATGATCTTATAGAGTTGACACTATGTGAGATTGCACAACTCTATGTTGAGACTCATCGAATGAGATGTTGTGCATCTCCCCTTTTGGCTGATCTCCAAGGATCTCATTATCTCCTTTGTCGCTTGGGACTTTCTCATCTTCTAGATGCAATGAAGCTAGTGGGTCAACCTCTTGGTGGTGAGGCATGAGGTCGATGTCCTTCTCTAACTCTTCCTGCTACATATCTCCTGATGTACTCGCTCTATCTCCTTAGCGAAGTCTTGCTCCTGCGATGGTTCACCCTGTTTTCCTGATGCCAACTGTTCTAATGAGTCCACTACCTATACGGGCATTGTTTCATCTATCTACAAGAGTTGCACCCCCTGCTATACCTGTTCTTGCTACGCTTCCTTCTCATGTCCGTGCAACTTCTGTTAATTCCAGAGTTTCTCCTTCACCTCATGCAACTTCTTCTCTATTTCCTCCATTCGTCGTTCCTCTCTTTGCCTTTGCACATTTTTCTTGTCGCACTATTGCCTATTTTCCTCTATATCCATAGCTACTTTCTCCGCAAGTGGATCTTCTCGTAACTTGCAACTTTGCTCTTCCTCGATGCAATCGACAATCTTCTTCTTACCCTTGTCGTGCACTGGTATATTTATCTCTGCTGCTACTATTGCTTCTAGTGCTCTTTAGGATGCTGCTTCACATTGCTTCACTAACCATTCCCCAGTGAAGCCAACCAGTTCATTGAGTTTGGAGGAGTTGTAACAATATCTCCATAGGTTCTCCTCCGCCCAATGACATGCCCCATGGATCCAGTTGAACTGTACTTTCGTGCAATGATCTTTCACAAGACAATGCGGGTCATACGGATTGTAACTTTGGAGGTCTAATGGATACTTCTTCATCTGTTCTTCTTCAACATCTAGATGCTTGAAACTCCATATCTCATATAACCCGATCCGCAACGGAAGAGCCGACCAAGGTGCCTTCTTCTTCCAATGCACCCTAGTTGTCAATCCTGCCGAGATGTGATATGCTACTTCCTGCATGACAAGTATGTACAAGGAAAACTCTAGTAGAACATGCTGAGGCTTATCCACACTATACATCCATATGAAGGTGTCAGACAGTGAGGCATACCAATTAACTATGTTTGTCAGTGCCTCCATCGCTTCCTTCGACATGCAGGGTGGATCCTGTTCAAATATCATCTTGTAAACTAGGGTGACAAAATGATTGGACAGCCGTGTGATAACTCCTTTGAAGCTGCATTCAGACAACCTCTTACAATAGGTGTTCACAAGAGTCTCCATGGGTTTCCATGCCCACTTCAAGCCCAGGAACTCCTATCGGGCACAGATTACATCCAAGATGTAGGTAGACATGTAGATTTCTTCTTGCATACCTTTTGGCAGTTGTTGAGCCCTTGTTACTTTTTCCTTTAGCTGATGAGCCAACATGCTGGACTAGTTGCATTCTTTGCCTTCTCTGGCTAGTTGGTCCAACATGATCACCCAACTCTGTGGGAAGGTTTCCATGCTTTCCTAGCCATACGGTCGACATGCAAAGATGACCAAGTATTGATACACCTTCCACAGTATCTTCATCTAGTAGATCTGGTTGGGTGTCATCCTAAATTTAGCCGGCTAGTTTACCCAGTTATTCAAAATGTCCCTAGAATTGGCATTACTGTTGGGTAAGTTGAAGGGTGTCTCCATGATGATCACGGGCTCCAACATATGATACATCTCATCATGATCTTCTACCCTGAAGGTAGGAATATCCATCCCCCTAACATTGCTCAATGTCATTGTCTCAAGATCAATGTGCGAGATGATCCAATATATCATGTCCGTGCTTGGGAACATGGGGTATCTACATGCAATCTGGTACAAACCGAACTTGTGAATGTTCACATATAAATGGTGGTCTTTGAGGTCGTCCCGAAATGTTCATGCAAATGCGTCATTGACCTCTTTCTATTTCAGCTTGATGTCCTCGTCTACAATCAACTTGGTAACTTCATCGATCAACAGACTTGTAGACAATTGCTCAACTTCTGCTCCAGTTGCACTTCCGTCAGTGTCTGTTGATCCTTCTCTCTTGGAGGCCATTGATCTTGAACTTCTAAAAGGTGGAAAAAAAACCCGTTAGATCTGGAAACAAAGGGACATGCATGGCAAGAAATATGTCAGCAAAAACCAAAGAAAACTTGGGGAAAGAGATGCAACATACCTGGGGATTGACTGGAAAGGATGGTGTAATTTCTTCTAGTAGGCTTGTTGACTGGCTACCAGAACTATGCAAAAGGTAGTCTAGGTTATCTAGGGAGGCTAGCTGACTTCTGGATTTGTGTAATGCAAAATCCAGGCTGGCCTACTGGATGCTGGAATTGCACAATGCACAATTTCAACTGATAGTGGTTGCAGGCCCAGTGACTACATTGTGCAATTTTCTAGGCCAACAGTCACTACCCCTCAGAATTTCACAATGCAAGATAGGAGGAAAGCTCCTGGGGAGAAATGTGCATTTTGTGAGAGGAAAATAGAGCCTTCCCTCTCAGTATTGCACAATACTGTCTTGGTGAGGTAGAGTCCAGGCCAAGGTTGCCCAGACCCATCGACGGGAAACTCAAAGAAAATGTGATTGTGAATGCATGGTGATATTCAATGTAAGCAGGAGTAAATGATACTATATACAAATAGTGAATGAAATATTTAGAAATTAGAATAGAATGCATGTGGGTGAAGCAAGTCACTGAATCGATGACCGTTTGTGCAAAACAGTTTCATGCATGCAACAGCTATGAGATGCTAACGAAAATTGAAATGGTGCTAGTGTAAGCTAGTATGCATATAAACAATAGAAAGCGTTCACAGAAATAAAGAAAACATCACTCACACAAGAGAAAACACAAAAGGCGATAGAAATGATGGAAAAGACATGTTAAGACCACTTTCCTATGAATAGATAAGCTGGATGTGTTAGAGAGTCATGGATATGTTGTGGGACGTCAGAGCTCCAAGATCAATGTGAAGAAATGAGCTATGATGTGTTGAACAAATAAGTTTGAAGCTCATCATGCACATGCCAAAAATCTAGGAAAAAGCGACACTTTGAGGAAAGATTCTCAAACAATCTTTGCATGTAACCTCAAGCTGCTAAAAATAGCTCCCTAAAATCTAGCAATGATTTTTGCATGTTTCTTTTTCTATTCTGGGAAAAGTAGCCCATGCATGCAGGTCGAGGTTTCATGGTCACAGGTTGGAACCAATCAACTCAACTGCACATGCAATAGTCTGGTCAGCCAGGAGGAAAAAAATGCGCATTTCTAGGAGGGAGCTCCGCTGGCTGCCCGGGAGATTTGCACAATTTCTGGGCAGAGCAGCTAACTGCTACCTAGGAATGTGAAATTCTTGGGCTTAGTAACCCTGTCGGGAGGAATTGCACAATTTTCTCAGTGAAGCATGACTAACAGATTTCCGCAATTCTGGAGACCAGTAGGCTTCCAGACAAAATTGCACAATTTCTAGAGGGAAGGCTAGTTTCCCTCTACAATTACACAATTTCTTGAGGGAGCTCCTCGGCTTGCAACTGGACCAAGTCCAGAGAGATAGCCTGTGAGGGTAATGTAACAAGCTATCATGGACAGGCTGCCATTCTGCAAGAAAATTACTAGAGCTTGTGTACCTGATGAAGCAAGATATGCTACTGTGAAAGGTTGGTAGGGAGGCCCCAAAACGAAGTTAAGGAAAAATTCTGGAGGTTGGTTGTAGCCGCTACAACAGGATGTGAAAACAACATTCCTCAATGGAGTTATTGAGGATGAGGTGTATATTGATAAACCAAAAAGGTTCGAGACTTTTTATTAAGAGTCTCAGGTGTGTAGAATCAAGTGAGCATTGTATGGTCTCAAGTAAGCACCCCGTGCTTGGTACACTAGGATTGATAAATATCTCACCGGTTTGGGCTTCACCAAAACTGAAGCAGATGCAAATCTATATCATATTTTAGTAGAAGGTAAATTGTTGATTATTTTATTATATGTTAGTGACTTGATTTTAACTGGTGATGAGCAGCTACTTCAATCTTGCAAGGAGGATCTCGCAATAGAGTTTGAAATGAAGGACATGTGTCTCATGCACTACTTCCTCATATTAGAATTATGGAAAGGTCATGGGGAACTGTTTGTCTCTAAGGGGAAGTATTCCAAAAAGATACTTCATAGGTTTTGTATGGACGATTTCAAACCCATGGAGACACCTCTAGCAACCAACTGGAGGAAAGAAGATGCCACTTCAGGTGAGGAAGTGGATGCTACTATTTACTGACATTTGGTGGGTTCAGTAATGTATCTCGTGAACACACAACCAGATATGTGCTATGTAGTTAGCCAATTGAGCTAAGATATGGTTAGGCCAACCAAATTATTTTGGAGGGCAACTAAGCATGTTATATGGTACCTTAAAGGCACGACTCAATTTGGACTTTGGTACAAATGGACAAAGGGAGTGAAGTTGTGTCGCTTCACAAATGGAGATTGGGTGGGGAGTCCATCAGACATAAAGAGCACATGAAAAGGAATTTTTAGTGTTGGTTCAACATTTATTTCTTGGTATAGCAGAAAGGAAATATATGTGGTACTCAGCTCAACTGAAGCAGAGTACATGGTTGCTAGTCAGGTAATATGTGAAGTGATATGTATGAGAAAGATTCTTGTGGGATAGTTTGATCAGATGATGGATCCAATTGTGATCTACTACAATAATCAGAGTTGCATCAAGCTCTATGAAAATATTGTCTTTCATGATCAATTGAAGCATATAGATATTCAGTATCAACATTTACAGGATTATGTGTAGAGGCGGATAATTTTTTTGCAATACATTCTAACAAAGTAACAAGATGTTGACATTTTGACAAAGGAATTTTCAAGGGGGAAGTTTGAATTCCACAGGTACAAGATAGGAGTCATTGAGAATGCATTTCTTGTTGAGAGGGAGTGTTGAAAGTGAAACAAGAAAATCTCAGTTTGACCTTGCCTTCTTCAAACTAGAGAAAATTTGAATTTCCATTTTAGTAGAAATATTGGAGGTAGTAAACTGAGGTGACATGGAACTTGTCACTCAGTTAACTTAGTTAATTCGATTTGATGAAGATTGAGTTTAGTTTAGTATGAATTATTGCTAATCTGTAGCAATATATTTAAATTAAATTGAGTTATGGTAAGTTACATTAGTTCTAACTATTGGAGGAACTAGTGGAAGGTCAAGTTGTGGAAGTGTAACTTCAACCACATTTACTGTTCAGCTAGTTAACTAATTAATGAACCAAAAATAATTGATGCATGTAGGGAATTTGAGTTACCCAGTTGAGATGGAGATTCCAAGGTAGTGTACATTAATTGTAGACTATTCCAATGTGTATAGGTGGTGCATGCAGTCAGAGAATGAGCTTAACAGAATTGTCCAATCCAATTGAGGCAATTTCCTAAATAATAGGGGTTAATTTTCTCAAGGAAAAACGTAAGGAAATAGGAGCTTGGAGGGCTTGAAAATTGGCTAATTTTTGGCCAAAGTTAGACAGTCAGCTAGGTAGATAGACTATACACTTGTAGGTTCTTCTTAGGCTTGAGAAAGCATATGTATTAATCTCTATTATATGATTAACACAACATAGATATGAAGGGGTTTTAAGCAGTTACTTTTCCCTAGATAAATATCTATGCATGTGTGATTTTTTCTTTTGCATGTCTATGATTTGCTTTCTATATCGTGAATAAAATTTTGCAGAGCAGTAGAGTAGCTTTGAGTCTTTTGATTTAGTAAATTTCATGAGCGGTTTTGAATCTACACCATAATTTTACAATTAGCGACACTCTCCTTTAAATTTCTACTATGTTGCTGATATATTTAAAATAAGCCAAATTCATTGCTATAATGAACAAGGGGACTCAAGTATACCTTCAACATTCAGATGCACCTCTATGATAATTTCTTTATGGTTTCCTACATCTTACTTAATCAACCTATCTTGAGGCCAATCTCTTATTTTACTAAAGATAAATAGAGGTTATGCTCCCCTTGAGAATATTTTCCTCGTTTTCTTCCACATTTTCATTCACTGAGTCCTAACAGGGTCCTTTCTCTCTAGCTTCTCCTTTTCCCATGTTTGGGTCTTTTCTTAGATGTGCACGTCTGAAACCCACTTCTCCTTTACCTCCTCTCTCTTCACCCAAATCCTCTTACAATTGTTTTTCTTTATTTCCAAGAGAGAATTAATTAGGTTGCTACTCCCTTTCCTTACCTGAAGCTTATGCTCATTACAAATGTCACTTAGAAAGGATTTTACCATAAGAATCTAAGAACGATTCTTCTTAATTTTTCTTCAGAGAAGATTGAGCTCCTTGATGATTTCTACTTCCATTTTTCAATATGCCCCCTTTACACAGAGTTCTTAAGGAAAACTCAATTTCCTCTGTTACCATCAATGGTCATGCTGCTACATCAAAATTAATACTCTGAGAGGCATGCTTCACCTTGATATACCTACATTTCACTCTCTTATTCACAAATTTCCACAAATGTAGCATTTGACATGGCTTAGGAATGGGGAATATGAATTTCCATATCTGCCAACATTCTTGTTAAGGCCTCTATTGCTACCAACATACCTTCTCCTAGCCACTTTACACATTCTTGGGTTACCGCTACTCAACACATCTTGTTTTCTTGCATGCGATCTACATTCTATGAATTTATGTCCAAACGTATTGCAAGAAAACCAATAACCATGGAAGGGATTTTGATAACAGAAGATACCATTTCTTTGAATGATTTATCCTTGAGAGGGAAATGAATTTTGTTGGCTCTTCACATGTCCTTCATGGTTTTTTCAATTGCTTCCTTACACTCTTTCTTGCTTCTCCTTAGTTTTCTTTTGTTGTTCTACTCATTGTTGCTGCTTACCATTATGTTGATTCCTTTTCTTCTCTTTTTTCTACTGTTGTCCAACAACCATTTTCCCTTTGTTTTTATTTTAATTTTTAATTTCTTTTACATGGGTGGCCAACCCTTTAGGCTTCGCCTTCTTGGGGCTTGATTCTTCTTTGAAACCCAAACCGAAATTAATGAGAGGAGATCTCTGTTTAATAAGAATCTCATTTGGAGCCTTCCTGCTCCCCTCAAGCTTCTGATATTGAGATAAATCTTTGCTTACCCTTTCTATATCATGTCTCAAGGAGACAACTTCAGCTTGTAGACTCTCACAAAGGGCTTCAATATAATTTTTCTATCTAGTCAACATCCCATTCAATTTGCTAGCCTCTTCTTGTTGAGCATTACTATCAACTATTTTTTTGTTCAAATTCTCATTCTCAAGCATCATGCAACTACACGTTTTGATTGAGATTTCCCTATGATAGATCCTTGATCTCCTTTAAAGTAGAGATCAACTTTTTCTAAAGTATATCCTTTCATGCATACCCTTTTATTTACTATTAGAGTTGCTAGATGAACTACCACAAAGATCTAAATTCATCTATGTGTCCACGAAGTCCTCTACAAGTTTGAGGAGTATCCCTTATTCATCACTCCCATGGTTACTCTTATCTCCTCCTATGGATGAACACACTTGGAATCCCTCTTCTTCTTCAGCGGATCGCTCGTTTTCTATTACTACTAATGTAGGTCTTCTACATCACTACTAGATGCATTTCTATCTTTAGAGCCTTCACATGAACATCTAGAAGTTGAATGTCATATCTTTTTAAATTTATCACAAAGTAATAGCATACATTCTAATAAGCATGGCCTCTCATCTATGTCTTCTTCTTCACCATCCTTCGACTAAGGATCGGTATTTTTCTCATAGGAAGAAAGATCTTCAATATTTTGAGCATCTTTCATTTGAGATGTCTTCTACTTTTTCTTTCCTTTCTTCTTATTGTAGAAAACTACATGTTCTGGTTCACTACTTGAGAAGCAAGTTTCTTCATCCTTCTCTTGAGCCCCATTTTAATCTTCTCCATATATACATTGCAAATTTTCCAACATTTCCTTTGTTGTCTCATAATGCCTCACTTTATCAACATCTAGCTTAGACATTATTTACATGATTATCTCATTGGCTTCTATATTGGACTGATTCCTCTTTCCATATACCACATACAACCAAATGTGTTCATTGATTATCATCAAACAGGCTTCCATTATAATACTCTGGAGCTCAATATCTGATCCTTTTAAGAATGGAACTCCTTCTAGTGTTATCCAAAATTGATTGTCCATTGTTTCCCTTTGATCTACCTTCAAGTGATTAAGATGTTCCTAAAGGAATGAGGCCCTGATTTCAATTTTTAGAAGAAATGTCTTGTAGGAGACACCAACACACAATATTTCTTCGAATACCCACTAAGATGAAAGCATCGACTTCCTGTATGCAGGCTCCAACCCACACTCAATAATTAACTAATTTTTAGTTTACATGGAAGCCACTATGCCCAATTTTAGCTCTATGTTCTCCTTTGCAACCCTCTCTTTAATCAATCCATGAAGCACTATGTTCCCTACTCACTCTTCATCGACACACTTTTATTTGCCCTCTTCTCTCAACAATATATACTCATCTCTCAACCCCTTATATTTCACAGACTCTCTTGACCTCTCATGACAACATAGGAACACTCTAGGTCTTTTTCCTTTGCATAGGCAGTCTTATAATCTCTCTACAACACTCGAACACACACACACACACATAGCTTTTGAACACAACACTCTCAAAAATGTCGCATCCCTACACTTTTCACAAATGCAATCCAATGTTTTGTTCCTCTACTGCAAAGTGAATGATGTTATATTTACTATCATCCACACTCCATAAGATCGTACTTATGCATAACACTCCATTGTATTGTTTCAGATGATTACATGGCCACTGCAACAACATTGATACTAAGAATGGGCTTCTGATAGTTTCTTCATGCTAACATCAATTCTTAGTCAAACTGTGTATGGGAAACATTATCACCCTGCATTGTATTTATTCTTGATCATTGCAACTATATTAAATAAAAGAATGGGTATATGATACTTTTCCATATTGAATAACCAATTCCCAATCAATTTGTGCACTTTGTTAGGTCTATCCATTGTTTTTAATTTATCAAGATATTCAACTTGTACCTTAGGAATGGTATACTATATTTATAATCATATCTTCTTCTCTTAGCAATCTCTTCCATTTAATTCTTCATAGCATTCACGAAATATCAGAGGTAGATTATTTCCATTCAAGATAGGCTCCATTTATTCATTCTACACAATCATGGTCCTTATTGCCTCGAATCAACGATATTTATAAGCTCCATTACTCCAGTGACACCAACCTTATTGTGCACATTTACTTCATTTCTCTAGCCTTTCTTATTCAAACTACTACCATTGTAAATTTGGCACAAAGTGCCAAAAATATGATGACCCATACATCCTTTGAGTGCTTGCATGAATATGCTATGGAAAATAGCCAATTTGGCATAACCACCAAATATGGAGGAATTCTCACCAAGGTTTATGAGTCATTCATATCCACAGGTGCGACGCCCTTACATATGTAACGAACCCCAAATATGGCAGAACCACCAAAATTTTCCCATGATACCAAAGAGTTACTGACTCATCCATGGTTTTAAACATATGTCTCTACCTTGTCAGAGGCTCGAATTCCCACATGCTAGGAACTTCTTATAAAGTGAATTGCATTCACCTTACATGCTTACATCTTCTGACCTAGGCCACTTGTCCTTAACACCTTTCCCTTGGCTTATTTACCTATTTTCCTCCATAGGACCAAGTGTTGTGACCTCTAGCTAGGCCTCTAAGCACTAAACCTCTTTATTGACTAGCGGGGGATAAATTCCCTTTATAACTTTCCATGCCCTAGATTCTATATTGTCAGTATAACCTTATGTCAATGTCATAGTAGTTCTGAGGGCCCCACTCAAATAGATATACTCCTACTGAGTTGGAGCCTTGATGCCCTAAATAAATCATGAACTTGGAATCCCGTGTGCTTGTAACTTACTACTAATTCTTAATTCAAAACTCCTTTGGCTATGGCCCACTTTCTACCTATCGGCCTCTCTACAATGAAGACCTTTGTCTTGTCGGCCCCATTGGAAATTCCCAACACCCAATTACAATTTATTCAGAGCTCAACCTTCTAGGAATCTCTATTACGAGATCCAGTGATTTATGATTCGTCGATTGTCATTTTCTGCTAGCCTAACTCCATGCTACCTCGCGTCAACTTTTAATAAAGTTACGAGCTTCTGATCCTCCAACCTTTAGTACCTTCTAGGGTTCCGACCTTCACTATTTTTGATCTATCTTCTAGGCTTCTAGGCCTTCTCGAGTTCCAAACATCGCTAGATGCCAACTAGCTTCAAGGCATTTTTCCTACTTTCCCTACTCGAACCTATCCTGGTCACTTATTAATAATATTACACGCTTCCAGGATTCTATCCTTTCAGACCTTTTAGTGTTCCGATCTTTTCTAGCTACCAACTAGCTTCCGAGATTCCATACTTACTGGATTCTATGCTTCGAGGCACTACTACTGTGGTTTTGACGGTGCTTACTTTGACAAGAAATAAATTTTGATATAGAAGGCCATTTTCAAACTCCAACATATTGTTGGAAACATCTTTCCAAGGACTCTCCAACTATGCCACTTCCATGAAAATCTGAGCTAAACACATGGGGAAGATTCTCCTCCAAATTCTGAGACTCCCAAAACATCATAGTCACCATATTGTGGCTTCTCTAATAAGCCTGCTACTATGATGATTCTCTACAAGAGACTATAATGACCATGGGAACCCCCCTGATCTTGGAACACCAAGCACATTAATGCTAGTCTAGTTTCCATCACATCTAGCCTAGTGGACATCACTACTAACTTGGTTACCACCATTCCAATACATCTTCTCCCACCAACATCCATGCTAGAGTGGTTGAAATCAACGCCAACACTCTTTCTATTGCTAGCAATAAGAGAAATTCCAACTGTCCAACACATCTCCTAGGATGACTATTAACATCAATGCCAATGCACTTTCTACCACTAGCCATCTAGGCAATGCTAATTTTTGAGCAACAACTATTGGAATAGGGTTTGATTTAACTGAGTACATCACCATGTGGGTCACGCATCATCATAGTGCCAAAAAAGGATGGGACTTGGTGCATGTGTATTGATTACTGGGCAATGATCGAAATAATGCTCAAGTGTAGGTACACCCTTCCTAGGAAAAATGATCTGTTGGATCAATTTGAACAAGAAAAATACTTCATCAAGCTAGACTTAAAGTGTGGATATCACCAAGTGTGATTTAGAGAATAAGATACTTAGAAAACCACCCTCAAAACCAGGAAAGGTTTGTATGAGTGGTTAGTCATGCCATTTGTCATATGCAATGCACCAACTACAATTATGAGGTTAATGAATGATATAATTTTCTCTTTTATAGATTCACTTTCTATATCTAGATGATATATTGGATTAAAATTCTACTGGGGAGGAACATATCCCACATTTGATGCATGTGTTGGAGACATTAAAGAACCATCTAATACTAGTAATATAAAGAAGTGTGAGTTTGCAAAGTAGTATTTGGTGTATTTGGGGTATGTGATAGGTGGAGGAGAGTTGAAGGAAAATTCTTCCAATATGGAGGACATCATGAAATTTCCAATTCCTACTAATGTTTCAAAGGTTATAAGTTTTTTTAGGGCAATGAAATACCTAAGGAAATTCATAACATCATTTTTAGGAGTGGTAATGCCCCTCCATGTCATAATAGCAAGTGGAAAGAGTTTCCAGTGGGGAAAGTGTCAACATAGTTGTAAAGATCCCTCCCACCCCTTTGGATTAATCCAGTTAGAGTGGGAGGTGTTACTTTTAACTAACCCAAACTCGATGGTCTCATTATGAAATAGGGTTAAAAAATTTCCTTCATTACCCAAGTTAGCAGAATTAAATTTGTATAACTCCATTTTGTTTGGCTCATAAAGAAATTTCCAAGGATATAAATTTTATAGGCCCATTTGACAATCATCAACATTAAACATTGCCATATCAACAAGGTCTGCCACATGGAAAACAAGTTCGTACATGGGCCTAGCACATCTCCTATGTCCAAAATGGCTCCCACCATGTAATAATTCCATAGTGCTTTAATTTCATTGTGCCTTATGTGTTAGGAATGCTCTATTCCAAACCCCCACGGTGCGACATCAACGCACACATCAAATGATATGATTTTTCTCTGTCTTGCAGCTTCCATCAGTATGCAACTTTTGTCATCACCAATTTTTTTTGATAAGATAGCACTATCGAACATCCATAGGGGTATGTGCTCTACTGTGACATGGATCTTGGCCACATCCACTTCCAAATCCACACCACATGTAACCCCCCACATCATGTGGTATCACAAAACCACCACCGCATGTGAGGTGAATTTTTTTGATCTAGCATCTAGATTGGACCATGATAATTGCTATGTGTCATGTTATTATTATGCCATGTTAGTAGCTCTCCCACATCCTCTATCCATGTAACCTCATCTTTCCACGTTATAAGTATTCACGATTAATTGTGAATTTCATGTTAATTGATGTATTCCCATTCCATGGAATAGATATATTCCTATCCCACCATCAGAATATAATTACCTCTATTCCCTAGAATGTATATATTCAAGTCAGTAGTCGTCAAGATTTTTCATCCCACAAAGCAACATTGTTGTTCCATAGGGAATATGTATATTTCCATCAACAAACATCAAGAGTTTCCATCCCACAAAATCATATCCCATCTCCTAGAATAGAGATATTCATGTCACCATATGTCATGACTTTCCTGTCCCATGTAGCACTATCTTTGTTCCCTGTGACATACTTAGTTACATGTACGAATAGGAAATAGTTCCTATCGTGCCCCATGCCTTGATGAGTAGTGCCAAGTCCCCATAGCGACCAATGTACATTACTTTTCAATGATGGAATGGTACGTAATAATGCTATTCACCATAGTTAAGTGTTGAACAAGTGATTAAGGCATCGCTAAGACTAAGTCCCCTGTTCTTTCCAAATATAATATATTTTTCTATGTATAACAAGGACTTATGCAGCGTTGTAACTCATCTTGAGGTACCTATGATACTAAGACTTGGAAGTGCTAAAAATTCATGGGTATCACTCAAACTCCTTTTGTAGTCAAGTGTTGCTCAACCATTGGCTTTCCAAGAGCCATACATAGCCACAACAGCTTGATGAGTTAACCTCATTCCTACTCAGAGGCTCTAGATCAAGCCAATCCATGGCTAACATTACTTTGTGAACTGAAGCATGTTAAAAAAATATATACCACAAAATGGATCCCAACAGTGGTATTGGATTCATGTGTACATTTGTCATTTGTAGTCAAACAACATATGTCCATGATATTCATGACATGTTAGACAATGAGAATCACACAGAGTAATACCTTATATGAGAACATATAGCATTCACACAAGACCAAACTCTATAACATACCAACAGCCACAAGGATATGCATGTCCCTTACACCATGGGAATAATTATACAACCATCTCAATGAAAATACACAAGAACACATATTCCTTCATTAATAGTGCATATCATATTAGATGAAGCATGTTGATAAACCCTAAATATTTAGGTTATTAAATTTGTATCTCATGCAACCAAAAGTAAACAAAAATTTCCATGAGCCCCACACTCACATGAGAATATAGCAACAATAATTCACCATGAACATACTGTTGGTGGAAAATTGCTAGTACTAACCCAATGTTTGACCACAGGGTACCAATAAAAGGATCTGTCATAGTCTAGCACAATGCTGACATTTTCAATCCTCAACGAGGGACAAGGGTATCACTCAAGGTGTGTCAAGACTTTCAATGATATGTGGGGAATTCAGATAGTGATAGGTTTGTATCATTATATAAATTATCCATCAATCTCATAACCATTCACAAAATTTAAACCAACCTTTATGCAAATTATTTAGATGCATAACAGGTAACTTAATAAATAAATTCAAAAAATTTAAAGGGACACAAACACATCATCCTTTAATCATAGAAACATAGAAATGAGACCCCACGACACTCTTGTTTATATTACTCACAAGATCAATCTATTATAATGCATATCTGTAGAGATTGTCCAAGATCTTTCATAATTCCTCCACAATTAGAGAGCTAAATTACATCACATTATACACAGGGACTTCAAATCTCATTCTCAAAGCATGTTGGTCCCTCTCTCTCTATCACTACCTACAAATTAATCTATGTGGCTTTATATAGTTTTTGCCTTTTGCTCTGATCTACACTCACTTGATTTTGTCCATCTTAACCCATTTGACTTGATCCAAATGATTTTGACCACTTTCACTTGATTATTTCAAATTTGGCATCTTGATCTTTCCTTTGTGGCCTTAGCATGTCCTGATCTAACTACTTTCCTTCTGCGCTTATTATTTTCTTCTTTTTATTCCCGATTTCTGACCTGTTTTATCATCTACTTTTATTTCTTTCATTTCTTATCTCTGTGATTCTTTTATAGGAGAAATTGATCAAAATTTCTCCAAAAATGAAGAACCCAATGAGCCCCGACCACAATCTATTTACGCTCCCTCTAATCAATCCTTTGATTGGATGTTTGGTCCTTCTTGTGATTATGCAATTGATATTGATGTAGTTTGATCTTGCGTTGATGCTTCCCCTGCAAACAAAGGACCCAATCAAGAACTATCTATAAAAATTGAGCTTCAAAATTATTGTAATCATCTGTTGCATTCTTCTAGGAAGAGAGAAAGCTAGCAGCTTTGTCAAAAAATTAGGTCCTCTATTCTGCAACATATTTCTTAGGGAAGGAAGAAAGAAATACTTTCCATTGAGTATCATCATCATTATTAAGCTTTCAGAGTTGCATATACTAAGATTTAATTGTAGGTTGGAGATCCTGTAAAAGATATTTGGCCTTCTGCGATTCTTCCTCTAAGCCATAAATATGCTTATCAATCTCTTCGGCATGACCAAATAAGTTTTTATATTGTGCGAGATCTATTGTTGCAAGGGCCTTTTTCATAACCTATTTTCTTTGTTCTCACAACTGGTATAGAGTCCATTTACTCTTAGAATGTAAACCTAGCCAATCTTGCACCTAACTGAAGATCCCTTGAGAATCCTGTGTGAGTTGGAATGTATTTCATAAGGCAGATCCTCATTCAGTTTATTTATTGATATGTTGTTGGAATTACTTTGTGGGATTAGGAATTAAATTCTATAGGTTAACAACAATACTATGAAAATCCTTCTTCGCAATGACTAACTCAGTACTGTAAGTCAAGAAACTTAAGACATTATGTTGGCTTGCAAGAAGAAAAATGTTTTGGCACACTAGAAGCATACTCTACAACTAGAAACCAGATTTTCTGAAGTTTGGAGTTGATCTCCTCAACCTATTTTGTCTGTTGCTCTTTCTCCAGATGCAACTGAGCGCATTCTAGTGCAACACTAATAAGTTCTTACTGTTGTAGTCCATGAATAATGACAAGTTCATTATATTTGAAGTCAGTGGTAGCTGGCCAATCCTCCAATTAAAATGATGAGGTACTATTCAATTAAAATAACTATTCTAAGGGCCATGTAATCTTGATTAAAGTGGTGGCCACTTATAACATACTTCTCAAAATGTCCCTACAATGATACCTCCAACGCAACATATTGATAAAAATTTTCACGAATTTATGTGAGAACCTATGAAGGAAGCAAGGGAATAATATTAAGAGACTATGCAAATAGATGCAAATATTTTCTATAATATTTTGGGTCCCTACTAAGTGTAGATATCTGCATTGAAGAAATGATATTGCTTGGCTCTAGTTGTGATGAAAACAAAGGTTTCACAAGTGGAATAGGAACTATATTTGTGATATTCTTAAGTTCTTGTGTATCCTTGTGCTTATAAATTATCCCCTTATCTGTTCCATTCTCAGTCATATCACTATAGAAAAACAAGATATTTGTGTCAGATTTAGCGCCAAATTTTAGTGCATTTTTTTGCAATTGGGATGAGAAACCTCGTGCTAAATCTAACTCTACTATACAATTTTTAAAGATTCTTTTTTTCACATGATTTTTCATCCTTTTTCATTCTAGATTTTGCAACCTTTTTTACACCAAATTATGCATAATATTTGTGTCAAATTTTGCATCAAGATTTGCATCCAATTTTAGGACAGATTTTTCTTCTAGTTTCCTGCCATTTTTCGTATCTATTCTTCATCATTTCTTTCTTCCTATTTTGTGCCATTCTTTGCTTCCATTTTTGCACCATAATTTGCATAAAGTTTACAACATCTTTTGCATCCAATTTAATACCTTTTTTGGCATTCATTTTTTGCGAATTTTTTCATCTTGTCTTACACCAGGTTTTGCTTCTTGTCTTACACTAGTTTTTGCTTCTAATTTTGCACCTATTTTTGCATCTAGTTTTTCACCTATTTTTGCATCCAGTCTTGCACCTACTTTTGTGCTTATCTTTGCACCATATTTTGAATTTGATTTAGCACCAAATTTTGCATCTATTTTTGTGCCCATTTTTGCATGGTTTATTGGACAATTTTTTACGTCCACTTTTGTATTTGATTTTCCTCCCTTTTTCACATCCAATATTGCACCATATTTTGCATCATTTGCTACACCCAATTTTTCATCATTTTTAACATAATTATTTGCATCAAATTTTACACTCTTTTAAGCATCCAAATTTCCATCTTATGTTAAGTCATGTGTTGTGTCCAGCTTTGCGTCCCATTTTGTGTCTAATGTTACATTCAATTTTAATTAATTTTTTACTTCCACTTTTGCATTTGTTTTTACAAAAGGTTTTGCATCACTTTTCTCATCCACCATTTCATCTCAATTTTCATCCAACTTTGAGCTATTTTTATGCCCATTTTTTACCCTTTTTTGTGTCTACTTATTTGTCAAGTGTTGGACCATTATTTACATCCACTTTTTCATCTAATTTTATGTCTTTTTTGGTGCCTAATTTTACGTCATTTTCACCATCCAAATTTGTATCCTTTTTCTGCCTCATTTTGTGTCCACATTTCCCTCTAATTTTATGTCTAATTTTGAGTATAAATTTTCATCTACTTATGCATCAGTTTTGGCATCTAATACGGTGTCATTGGTCTTACCTATTTTTTTGCCTCATTGTGCATCTTGTTTTGTGACGCTGGAAAACCCACGTATGCCCACGGTATGCATGTAAAATGAACATATTTGTTTTATTCCAGGAATTTTAACTCGCTGCCGAGTCAAATCCTCATTACTTAATGGTTAAGGGCCCTTTTATTAAATCTTTGTAGAATGATTTATTAACTAACACAGTTTAGCCCTTCATTCGTTCCTTTCTATCGGGAATTTATACTCCCTCTTCATTAAACTTTCATTAATATTTATGCCCGCACATGTAATCAAACCCCCACTCTATAACTTTGGTTTTAATTGGAGTTACCACATAAAACCCTCTTATCTCTTTTATTTCTATTATAAACCTTTTATAACAGAAATCACATTAAACATACGTAAACTCACCTTTTCTGCTTTTCCTCACTTTTGCATATTTATCATGGCCTTCCTTTTTTGCAATCACAATCGCAAAGAAGGATTCAAAGAACTTAAGAAGTTGGCATTGGAACTCCTGATCTATGGGAAGTGATAACACTTTCTACCATTCTAGGACCTTTATACATTCTCCTGATATGCGATTAACAACTCGTATTTCAAATAAAATAAAACTATGTCCATACCTTATCAGGTCCACTCACATCGCATATCGCAATACCTTCTCGGCCCACTTGACATCGCTCATCGCAATGCCGCATATCGCAACCGTTGAGGGCTAGGTCCATTTCCTATGGAATATTGCAATGCAATCTAATTTCCGATTCCATTGGACATCATATATCGTACCTCGCCCTTGCTTGAGGCCTGAAGTTAATTCATTCACCAATAAAACATTGGGATGCGGGGTTTAACAATGGTTCTCCGCCATTGATCAGAGCACTCGATCCAACGGTTAGCAATGATCTCGCATATCACAATCACTTCAGGCTACAATTTATTCACTTCTATGATATCTTGTGATTTGATATTAATAGCTTTGTTCCACACGAATTTATCTCATCTGTTGATCTGTTAGATCCAATGGCCCCTGTGCACCAATGCTTCACTCCTTTACTCTTCTCTTCACTTGGGTTTTAACGCCATTATTCAATGTTCTTTGTGGTTTCGGGTTTCTTCAAGATTTCTTGTCCTTTCATTGTTCCACTGCATGACTCCGTTCTGAGCTTAATTCTTCAGGCTCCTTTGATCACTGTCATTCCAGAGTATTATGTTGATCCTTGGATGGTTTCAAAGATCCATTATAATTCTTTGAATCATTCTTCTCTCTGTGTATTATGAAAAACTCTACCTGCATACGTATATTATACAGAATCACTGATACATGCATAATTTATCCTTCAATACTCGAATTACACACTTATACAGTCTTAGAAGCAATCTCTGTATATAGAAACAAACATTTACACAATTTCTCTCTCAAGCTTGATCTTCTAATGTCAATGGCCTCTATTTTACAATCTGCCCATAGGCTCACAGTCACACTCTAATCAGCTAACCTATCCAACCTATCTCTAACTTATTTGACCTTTGAATTTGCCTTTTAGGCTTACATTTATACAAAGGGATTTTAAAACCAATTCCTGGTTTAGATCCATAAACTCCTCAACAAAGTCCTAAAATACCTTCCTCATCCCTAAGGATCCTCTTCAATCCCCAAAATCATGAACTAACTCCTAATCTGAGTTTTTACAATTAATTCTCAAATCCCTCAATCTCTCAACTATCCTAAATCTCTCATATTCTCCTACATGAGAGAATATTTACAAATATGTCTCACAATATTCAATTAGTTCCTATTCTCATTAAAATCCTCAAAATCCTAAATAATTACATTAATTCACATTTAGGAAACCAACTTCCTTGGAAACACAAGACCTCCTATGTATTACTAAAATACAATGATATTGTTGAGCTGATTGCTGCTGCGTCAGACTCCGAAAGTAGAAAATATTCATGATCTCCTGATCATGTGTGTTCATAAGTTAATAGAAAACCTCCAAGGTCACAAACTTTAGTTTGTAGCTGACCAAATGCCTTGGACCTTTGCTGTTGTTGTATTTCTACTGTCTTCTGTTTCATCTTCCTCTTCTTGTCAATCAGGTTCATACTCCAACTGATCATCCTTCCAGCTACTATCAATCTCCTCCATATGAACTGTTTCATCATTAGCTACCATAATTCTTCAATCTCTGTTTCTAGAATATCTTTGGATTGCTCCATATTCTGCCACTTACTTTTTTCTCTTTCTTTTTGTTTCAGGTTGTTGTTGTTGTCTACTAATTTTTTAGTCTACTGTTCTACTCTTTGAAGTTGTCTAATTCTTACTTGTTCTTCACTTATTCTTGCTGCCTCCCTTTCATCCTTACCCTCTTTCATTGTTATCTCTTTCTTTATTGAATATTGACTTTCCAACATTCTCTTCAGCAATTGGACATCCCTGTTCCATGGATTAAATTCTTCCACATAATCTTCTTCTTTCATTTTTATTTGGCTGCTCATCTATGCCAAATTTTCACCAACATCTGCAACTAAACCTACACTTACAAAACAATTGTTAAAATAAAAATCATAAGGCTTATGCACCTTTTCTTCCTCTGGCAACAATTCAGTTTGCTGCTCTAATTCTTCCTCTCCTGTCAGCACATCAGTAATGATCTAATGATGTCTTTCTGATCTTGTTCACTGTAATGAACTCCTTCCTCTGCAATCGTACTGTAATACTCTGAGTTTCCCAGCAAGTACTCCAGCAATTCAATTTCTTTGTGACACTTCATAAGTACTTCATTATTACTTATGATTCCTGCATTTATGCACAAATCAGCATTCTGAAAATTACAAGGTTCAACAATTTCAATTGTTGCTTCACATATCAGTTCTTCAAACTGAATTTCATCTCCTTCCACAAGAAATTCTTCCCGTGTTGTCAGAGCTTCAAACATCAATATATTACTAAGTTTTTTTTGTTGCATTAATTCACTACTTTCCTCATTCACGAAACATTCTTCATTGTTCTTGACTTAAGAATTTTTTTCTTCTAAAAGATACTCTTCCATACCTTTGACAACTTCAAAATATTGCTCATCCTCTGCAAAACCTGTAATCACTTCAAAATTATTAGATTCAACAATACAAGGTTTTACATTCTCCTGCTGATCTGCATTTGCCCAACAATTCAAAAAATCATCAATAATTTTTTCTTCTTCACCCACAACTTCACCTTGTTCTGGCTCAGGAACAAATACTTCCATTTCCAACTCAGCTTCTCTAAGTTTTCCCATCAACCACCTTACTTGCCTCTGTTGTAGCTTCCTATGTAACTTATGCCACTTCACTGGCTTCTTCTTTAAAACCCAACCTTGTCTCTGACTTTCCTCTAGTATCATCGTCAATACATCGAGTTGTTCTTTCATCTCAGCAATCTCTTTTTCAAGTTCCTCTTGACTCATTCTCTTGCCATTTGCCTTGGCATCCTCCTTCTTCATCTTTCTTCTACTGTGGTCTTCTTCAGAACCTCCACTATGACTATCAGTAGTCATTTCCTCCTCCATCTCTATCTTCATGAGTTCCTCACTCACTTCACTATGAGCTATACTAAAGCCTCTACAATAGAAAGTCTTCTCTGCTACCACTTAGCCCACCAAGCTTTCCTTTATACACGGTCATTTGGAAAGCACTTGGTTCTCTATCTCCAGAACCTCCTTTGAGAACTCTTCTCTGCTCCTTCTAGGCTTTAACTCATCTGCATCTCTCAAGAACACAATTGTTCTCTTGTATTTCAATCACCATGAAATACTTAGTTCTGACCACTTCTTTTTTCACTTAGAGAGTCTTACTAGCTTCCTTAATTATTCAACAATTCTACCCACATCCTTTGTTGAATTGCCTTTATGATTTGCAGCAATACCCCTGCAGTAACAAGTTTCCTTCTTGCTACATATGCCTCACTAAGCTTCTCGCCTCTGAGCTCAGTTTGTTAGCATTTCTTTGTTCTTTCCTCTGGAACCAATTTGAGCACTCCTCGCCCTAGATTGATGCAACCTTATCACCTCCTTATGCTATCACCTGTATATCAATATAAAAACCACACATTCTCCAATATTTAAATCAAATTAAAACAAAACATGTCATCTCACCTTCAAGACCTCTGTATGATCTTGTTCCATTATCTTTTGTACTTTGAATGGATTGTCCTCTGTCTCTTGCATCTGCAAGTTCCAATATTCTGCTATACCTTACCTCTGTATGCTTACTGTTTGTTAGATTAAAATCTGATCTCCTCTCGCCTACATAAAAATCTTAACATATACTTTGTTCTAAATTCTTTCAAAGAAATTGTCACACAAAATTTCTTTATGTTGCCTTAATACCAAACGTTTCAATTACAATTATGCTCTGATACCACTTTGACGCAGGAAAACCTACGTATACCCACTTTATGCATGTAAAATGAACATATATGTTTTACCGAAGGAATTTTAACTCTTTGCCGAGTCAAATCCTCATTACTTAATGGTTAAGGCCCCTTTTATTAAATCTCTATAGAATGATTTATTAACTAACACAGTCTAGCCCTTCATTCTTTCCTTTCTATCGGGACTTTATACTCCCTCTTCATTAAACTTCCATTAATATTTCTACCTACACATGTAATCAAACCCCCACTCTATAACTCTGGTTATAATTGGACTTATCACATAAAACCCTGTTATCGCTTTTATTTCTATTATAAACCTTTTATAATAGAAATCACATCAAACATACATAAACTCACCTTCTCCTCTTTTCCTCGCCTTTGCATATTTATCAAGGCCTTCCTTTACCGCAATCACAATCACAAACGTAGGATTCCAAGAAGTTAAGAACTTGGCATTGGAATTCCTGATCTGTGGGAAGCGATAACACTTTATACCATTCCAAGACCTTTATACATTCTCCTGATATGTGATTAAAAACCTGGATTTCAAATACAATAAAACCATGTCCATACCTTATCGCGTCTGCTCACATCGTATATTGCAATACCTTCTCAGCCCATTCGACATCGCTCATTGCAATGCCGCATATCGTAACTGTTAAGGGCTAAGGTCCATTTCCTATGGAATATTGCGATATGATCTAATCGCCGATCACATCAGACATCGCATATCTATTAGGTCCCTATAATACTAGTGATTACCTCATTACTATTGTAGTTGTATCCCTTATTAATATTGTTGTGCCCCTATTGTCCCCATATTGTTATTACTGTTCCCCATAGAATCCCTCTATTGTTATTTTTGTGCCATTATATTATTATTGTTAGATTGGCCGGGTTATATTATGACTCCTTAGACTCCTATATATAGAAAGGAGGTTTTGTCATTTGAATCATCAAGGAATCATTCATTTGTGTAATGTAAAGGAGGTCCCCCCTCGAAGAGGCTGAATTCTAAGGCGTTTATCTATCTTTTCTATCTTTTTGTCAGTTGGTTTCATAACATTTGGTATTAGAGGTTTGGATTCTAGGGTTTCACTATTCCAAATAGGTCATCGTGGAATTTTCACTATAACATTTTTTCTGCGACGTTTCAAAAGCGAAAAAAAAAACCATTTGAGACGAAATTTCACTAAACCTCGGGTTCGATTTTCAGAGATGTTCGCACTATATTTACAGAGATATGATCTGAGGAAGTTTGTCTTTTTGTAGACTCTTGAATTACATTCCAAATAGGTGACCTGGGGAAAATCATCATAACTTTCTCTCTGAGCATAGGATTGAAATTTTGTAAGAAGGTACAAAAAGAGAATGGATTGTAGTTTCTTGTATATATTTTTCAGAGCCAGAGGTTGAAACAGGGACACGTGGCATGTCATACAAATTCTCTCTACTGAACTAGTCTATAATCAGGTCACTATGGGAGATTTGGCATAACTCTTCCTTGGAGAATCCAATTTGGATCAGACTGGTGGCATTGGAAAGAGGACATAGAGGGCTACTGTAAATTGCAATTTTAGAACTGGATGATCCGAAATTACAGAGATACATCAGAGGCAATATCAAGCTCCTACAAAGTGAAAAAAGGTGTGTAGATTTTTTTAAATTTTTGCTTAAGCTTGGTT
>APFE031204802.1:899-31807 GCA_000404065.3 Pinus taeda
AGTGGGATTCTATGGGGCACAATAGTAACAATATGGGCACTACATGGGTACATCAATATAATAAGTGGGTTGTACTAATAACAATAAGGGGTTACACTAGTAGTATAGGGGCCTAACACTTGTCAACAAAAAAATCCTCAACAAGCATTACCTGCTCCCCCACAAATAAATCTACCTCAGCTACAACTACGATCCTACCAACCACCTCGACCCACACAGTTACCAGCTCAACCCATAGCTAACCTGAACAACCGACTAGACAAACCAACTTATAGCGTAGATGAGGGACTTTCATACCCAACTCTACCACTGCAAAACATTGAACTAAGGTCAGGTTGGACATTGCAAAAAGAACCTTCCCCTGCTCAAATGCAGTTACAACAAGAAAAACAAAATGATGAAGAAGAAAATCAACAACATAGCAAACAAACTGAACCAATACAAAGCAATTTGGAATGGAATCAAAAAATCAAAACACTCCAACCACCTCCATTTCCGGAAAGATTACTTCAACCAAGATCACCCACACCATTGCCACAATTTGATGTTATTGATGAATTGAGGAATGTATATGTCAAAATGCCATTACTTCAGGCAATCAAGGATATTCCGATTTATACCAAAGCCATTAAAGAGTTGTGTCTCAAGAAGCCTACAAAGAAAACATTTGACCCAATAACAATACATGTCATAGGTAATTTAGCAGGCTTGATGTCAAATGTTATTTCAATGGAGAAATATGTCGAACCAGGCATACCTAGAGTCACAACCATTATCAACAAAATTTCAATTCCAAACACTTTGATAGATTTAGGAGCTACAATAAACGTCATGACATTAGACACAATGAAAACTTTGCAGCTAACAAAATTACAGACAACCCCAATTGTTTTGGAATTAGCTGATCATTCTAAATTCATACATGAGGGGGTGCTAGAAGATAGAATTGTCTCACTAGATTCTTTGGAGTATCCAGTCGATTTCTTGGTACTCTAGCCCAAATCAAACTTAGGAGGACATCCGATTATACTTGGCAAACCCTGGTTGGCAACTGTCGATGCATTTATTGGATGTAGATCCGGTAACATGATCATTCCTAGAGGCACAAAAAGAAAACAAATTACCTTGTACCCATCAGCACAAGCCCCAGTAGTAACAAGAAACTTATGGCTTGATGACAAGTACAATGATCGGGAAGAAATATACTATGTGCTAAGCATAAACCAAATGTATGATATTGAGGAAAACAACAATGCAAATTTAGTGGAAATGTTTATTTCCCAGCCTGAGGTTCCAGAAGAGTTGAGAAATGAACAATACATCACTACAGATTACATGTTGGCACAAAATTTTCAAGAAACATGTACGATGTACTCATTGAAAGCAATATTTGATGAAATTTTTCCAATCAATTCCATTACAAATATGCAAAGAAAGACAATAGAAATCAGTCCTGGAAAAACATTGAACATTGGGGCATTTCTAGAGACATCTCTGGAACAAAAATTGATTCATCTATTGAACAAATATCAAAAACCATTTGCTTGGGACTACATGGATATGCAAGGAATTCAACCAGAAACCTACACTCACCACATCTATACAAACACTAGCATTCAGCCAGTGAGGCAGCCACAAAGGAGAATGAACCCTATGCTCAAAGAAATTGTCAGAGATGAATTGAAATATTTATTAAAAGTAAAATTCATATACCCCATTTTTGACAGTGAATGGGTATCGCCACTAGTAATAGTACCCAATAAAAATGGTAAATGGCGAGTTTGTGTTGACTATAGAGAGCTAAATAAAGCCACCCTTAAAGACTATTTTCCATTGCCATTTATTGACCAAGTATTGGATACTTTAGCTGGGAAAAAGTCATTTTCCTTCTTAGATGGCTTTAACGGGTACAACCAGATCAGCATAGCCTCAGAAGACCAAGATAAAACAATATTTACCTATCCTTGGGGAACATATGCTTACAATGTGTTACCATTTGGCTTGTGTAATGCTCCAACAACATTTCAAAGAGCAGTATTAGCTATTTTTGCAAATCTGGTCCATGAATGTGTTGAGGTATATATGGATGATTTTTCAGTATATGGTGACTCCTTCGACCACTCTTTGCAAAATCTTGAAAAAGTTTTACAACGATGTATAGAAACAAACTTGTCCTTCAGCAACGAAAAATGTTATATGATGGTGAATGAAGGACTAGTCATAGGACATCACATCTCGTCCAAAGGAATTGAAGTAGATCAAACCAAAATACAAATCATTGTTGAATTGCCAATTCCAACAAATCAAAAAGATGTAAGAAGTTTTCATGGTTATGCAAGTTATTATAGGCGATTTATTGCAAACTTTAGTAAGATAGATTTGCCTTTGTTTAAAATTCTTGCAAAGGATGTAACTTTTGATTGGAATGGTAATTGTCAAACTGCTTTTGAGAAGCTCAAAGAAAAATTATCCACTGCTCCAGTTTTGAGAGGACCTAATTGGACACTACCTTTTCATATCTCAACTGATGCATCTGACACTGCAGTGGGGGCTTCATTAGGCCAAAAAGAAGATGGTTCAACATATTCCATCTATTTCATTAGCAAGAATTTGACCCCTAGAAAATTTAATTACACAGTTACAGAAAAGGAAATGCTCGCAATAATACATGCAGTGAACAAACTTCACCACTATATAACTGGCTATGAAGTCCTAGTTCACATTGATCACTCGGCCATTCGATATTTAATGAACAAACCTATTACTAATGGCAGGATCACCGGGTGGTTACTCTTGTTGCATGAATTCAATATCACCATACTGGATAGACCCAGGAAAGAAAACTAGGTAGCAGACTACTTTTCTAGACTTCAAAATCCAGGTGAAGCTTTCCAAGTTGAAGATTCATTTCTTGATGAACAGTTGTTTGCAATTTCAGTTTTAACACCACGTTATGCTAATTTAGCTAACCACTTGTCCACAGGAAAAGTGCCACCATCATTCAGCTCAAAGGAAAAGAAAAGGTTGATCAAACAAAGCACAAGATACTCATGGATTAATGGTGATTTATTTTACACTGGTTATGACATGATTATTAGAATATACATTAGAGAGGATGAAATAATTGATGTACTAACCTCTTGCCATGATCAACCTAGTGGTGGACATTTTGCAACAAAGAGGACAGTGCACAAAATTCTTAGCCTTGGCTATTATTGGCCATCAATTTTTAAAGATACAATGAAGTATGTAAGAAGTTGTGACAGTTTCTACCGCATGGGACGACCAACTACCTCCGATGAAATGCCACTCCAGCTGTAAGTGCATCTAGAGCCATTTGAAAAATGGGCTCTTGATTTTATCAAACCCATCAATCCACCATCCAAAGGTAAGAAGTACATTCTTGTATGTATCGACTATGTCACTAAGTGGGCTAAAGCAAAGGCACTTGTAAGGGCAACTGAACAAACAATAGTCAATTTTCTATTTGAAGAAATTTTTGTTAGATATGGAGTGCCTAGAGAGATAGTCACAGACCAAGGGACTCAATTCACATCAATATTGGTTCAAGAAATAACAAAGAACTACCAAATCAAGCATAAAAGAAGCATGCCCTATCATCCATAGGCCAATGGCCAAGTAGAGTCTAGAAAAAAAACATTAGAGGGAATCATGACAAAAACAGTGGCCACAAATAGAAAGAATTGGGTGGACAAGCTCAATGAAGCACTTTGGGCATATAAAATTACTTGGAAAAATACAATGGGGTTCTGACCCTACTAGCTAGTGTATGGTAAAGAGGTCATGCTGCCAATAGAATTCCAAATACATACATATAAATTGGCAGCAGATATAGGGATGGACCTTTCAGAAGCTCAGCAAGAAAGGATCATGCAATTAAACCAGCTTGATGAAATGAGACAAGAGGTTGTGTAAAGGAAAACAATGATTCAGCAACAAAGAAGACAATGGCATGACAAGATGATTAAGAAGAAGGAATTTCAAATTGGCGACTGGGCATTGCTCTTCGATTCCAAATTCAAGGATCATAAGGCTAAATTCACTACTCACTAGATGGGGCCTTATGAAATCCTTGAAATCTTCGAGAATGGATTATTCAAAGTAACTTCAATAGATCAAGAAGGACAGACATATCTTGTCAATGGACACAGGCTACGAATCTACCATAAGCCTTTTAACAAAGAAGATTTTATGAGAACTGTTTCACAGGAAAAGGAGGTACAGATACTACAGTAGTCAGCTATAATATCCAAACCTTAATTTGTTTTGATTTCAGAATTAAAAAAATAATTAAAAATAAAATAAAAATAAAAACATAGAAATAAAATAATAATAATAATAATAATGTTTAGCTATGAAAACCAAATAAGGCATAGTCTAAACACGAATTCCTGTGAAAAAACCAAGAAATTGGCTTGCAAGAATTCTTAGTTTTTTAAATTTTGAGTACAAAAATCAGAAAAGAAAAAGTCATTTCAAATTGAATCTTAAGAGAAAAACACTATGACTTGAGTACAAGTCAAACCATCAGTTGGGGAGAAGGAACCCTGAACTTGTTCATGCTTTCCTATTTTCCTACAAAGTTTATCTATCTCCAGCAGAGAAAAAGGTTTGTCTTCATTTTTAGCAAGTCTTAAGAAAAATCTTATCAGAACATATCTCATAAGGGACCTGCATCATTCATTCTTCAGAAGGAACCTGTATCATTCATTCTTCAAAAGGGACCTGTATCATTCATTTTTCAAAAGGGACCTGTTATCATTCATTCTTTAGAAGGGACCTGTTATCATTCATTTCTCACCAAGGGACCTATAATCATAACTTCTCATAAAGGACCTGTTCAGAAGGAACTTGTTATCATTTTAAGGTAAAGGATCCGTTTTGAGGATATTTTTACAATGGGATCTATTCAAAGGAAAATTACATTAGCAACAAGAAATATTACATTCAAGATGAAGAAGATTGCAAAGAAGAAGACAACAACAAGAAAGCTTACATTCAAGATGAAGAATATTGCAAAGAAAAGACTGGAATTTAAGCAGACAAACATTTTATGGACACCATTACATTCTGCCTAACCATATCAAATAGTAGCAGCGAGCTCCAACACAGAGATATTAAAGGGTTGAAGAATTGTCATTTTAAGTATTTTATTTCTTTTATTAGTTTTGACTTTTAGATGATGAATTATGATAATAATTGACTTTAGTTTCTAAATACCAAGCCTATCTTATAACATCCATATCTTATCCTTCTATCTATATCTTGTAACCATAACCATTCTCTACTTCTGAACATACAATTCTATCTTGTATATATTCCTATTTTTACCTTGTATATATTTTCTTAATCCTATATATACAATTTTAATCCAACCTAGTCATGGATACCAACAGACCCATCCAACCTAAGACTAAATTACATACTTAAGGATCGAATTTTCAAAGAGATGAAGTCATAAAAAAGAGGATTTATAAGCCACAGCATAGGTCTTGAAGAATTTACAAAATTTGTATGGTTTTCAACCTACAAATTTCGTTTTTAAAGCAAGAAACGACTAAGGGTAAGTGATCATAAGAAAATTTTAACGGTCCAACTAGAAATTCATCATAATTAATACTCTTATAACCTAAAATCTATATAATGGGCCGTAAAACAGGACACCAAAGGTTATCATTAACATTTGAGTGTGAGCCATCATAGAAATTTATGCTGCCAGGACTGCATAGCTATCATAGCCATTTACACTGCCAGGACTCCATAGCCATCATAGAAATTTACGCTACCAAGACATTGGAAACATCATAAACACCTGTGTGTAAGTCATTTCACCATTGCCAGGATTCCGAAGACATCATTAAAAACCCTTGAGAAAGGTTGTGTGGAGAAATTGAGGGTTTAGTGCATAAATAGGTCATGAATGAAGAAAGAAAACGCATTCCCTGTAGAAAACGCTTGTCCTGAAGGTTATAAGTTGATTTTATAAGCAAATAGTGTTTTACGTGTATGTTGACAATAACACTGTCAACATACGAGTAAAAGGGCAGGTCACCCACCAAAATCAAATTGAGGGAGATTTCGGCTTTATTGGCAATGTCCTCCAAGAATTCTGCATAAGACTCAGGCCCAAGTAGTTGATTTACACTCTGGTAATTTTTTTTACAGCATGAAGGACTGTAGTAAATTTTCTTTACTATAGTAGAATCCATTACAAATTGTCAATTCCTCTCAAATACAGGGTAACAGGACATATTCTTTCCTTTCCTCTCATGGAAAATTAGGCAGAACCATTACAATTTGACCCTTCTAGATATCATAAAGACTATGTAGATATACTTAGGGCAAAACGTTGGTTGTCATTTTTAGAAAAAAAAAAAAAGAATTTGCTTCTTCATTTAATGGGGAGAGGGCAGTTGTAGGCAACCTGTCATTTAGGGTCTCGAAGGACACCATTGCTCAAGCAATTGGTATAAGCCTAGAAGAAGAAAAATACTTTTAAACCAAACAATTTAAAGAGAAAACATGGGCACCTTTTATATCCAGGTCAAGATTATCAACAGTTGATTGGAAATCATGGATTCCTAGAAGCTGGTTAATCCATCCATGGGATGAGATGGTTTATATAATTCATAAATTTATAACTTGTGAAGATAGATTCTATGTTGTATTCCTCTATCATATTAAGTTGTTGATGCATTTGAGAGGAGATTTTACTATAAGTCTGCCCTATTTTCTTTAACAAAGCTTGACAAAAATGTCTAAGATTATGCAAAAGCAAAGGAAGAATAAGGATACAAGTTTACAACATTTTGGCTTGATAAAAATTCTGATTGAAGTTGAATTACAAAAGATAGGTACAACATGGGAAAGATTATTGATAACTAATGAATTTGTCGTTGGTGAGGAACATAAAGAGCCACAAGAGGAACAACAGAATTTACAGGAGCAGCAACATGCAGAACTAGTGATTGATGTAGATGCCATCGAGGAAAAATTTTCAGAATTTAGACAAAGCAATTCTATTCCATCCACCAGCAGTGTCAGGACAAGAAGGATGATGAGGGAAGATGCTGAAAGAGCCAACCAAGACAAAAATTTTATTTCTTACACAAGAAAATCCATGAAAAGAAAGTTTGGCTAGCAAAGGAAAGCTTTGGAGGAAGATGATGTCCTACAACAAGCACAATATGACTATGTACAGGGACTTGAAGATAAAGACAAGGAAAAAGAGCAACATGAACAATAGGTTTCAGGTAAAAAGAGAAGAAGATTGGAGAAAAAGGTTGAGAAGTTACAACAAGAGCTTAAGGAATTAGAAGTTTTAGAAAGAGAAATAAAAGCAGAAAATGAGACATTTAAAAAAAAAGCGCAAAAAGCTTCAAGCAGAGAATGAAAAACTGAAGAAGAAAGTTAAGAAACTCTCAACCTATAAAATATAAATTTGTAGGAAGGCCTACAAACTTTACAAAAAGAAGAAAGAAATTAAGACCAAGTATCAAATCCTCAAAATAGAATATGAAGCACAAATGAAGATAACTGCTCTACTTGAAGCAGCAGAGGTAGAGGCAGCAGCAAAAGACAACACTTGACAGGTTAGGACTTGATTGCATGAGGACATGCAAGTTCTTAGGTTCAGGAGGATGTTGGTATCTAAATTTGATTGTCCATTCCACTCCAAATTCATCTTTTAACTATCATTCTTGGCCATTTAACCTTTATTATTCAACAATAATCCCTAGAAACTAAGTCATATGTTGTCATTTTCGTTATTTTAAGCTTGGGATTAATATTTGAAATTTTATATTTAAATGACACTTTTTAGAAAAATCATAGGAAGTTGTAACAGCCTGTGATTGCTACAGCATAGGTGGGAAAATTCGAGGATTATGGGCGTAAAGTACAATGTACAAGGATGGTGAAACAACTATTCACTTTCAATTTTGGAGAAAACAAGTGTCCAGTCAAAGTTGGTCAAACCCAACCACTTCATCACTTTTTCCTAATTTTTGTGCACAAGATATTTTCCAGTTTTAGAATTTTTGCATAAATGCAGGAACAGACCTAAATTCGACCTCCTTGGGATGTAATTAATAGAATATTGTTAGTACTAGATGGAGAAACAATAGTTTCTTTTGTTATAGAATTCACGATAAATAACCCATATGGGAAAACTATGTTTTAGAATGGATTTTATGAACATGTGAGAAGACAGCTTGTGTATCTTTGATTCCAGACTTAATACAAACTTCTTCAGCAATTTTTTATGTCTCAATATTTAGTAGCTACGCTCTTCTAAATCATTTCATAGTGTGCTTGTGGAGTGCTAAAGGGCCCTCACCACTTTGCTGGTACACTTTATCTTTACTCTGTTTTTCTTACTAGTTGCAAATTCGAATTTAGCAATTAGACATTTCATGTTTAGAGTTAAAATTTATGTTAGCAGAGTTATCAGTTAAGAGAGCTTGAATTTTTTGTGAAGGGAGAGCCTTGTAAGAGGACTCAACTAATCTTGATCTTGAAATTGGTATTTATATGCTGTTGTCATACAATTTCTAGATTTGTTTGCTAGTTTTAGTTTTGAAGGATAGTTCTAGTTTTATTTCCCAAGTGATTTAAGATTGGAATTTTAAAATTCATTTTTTAGTTTGGTAAACGATTCTTGTAAGAGATCTAACTGATATTGGTTTATAACACTACTCATCTTATTCACTGTGTGATTTAAATTGAAAATACTTTGGATTGTTGTGATTGTAAAAATTCTTTGAAGCAATATTCTTGTAAGGGAACGTAGGATTACAATCAATCATCAACACTCTACTTTTGCAACTAGCATTTCATAGGATTTGTTTCATTTGGATTGATGTTTGAGTGATTAAAAAGGACAATTAAGGATCTTTTGTAGAAAGCACTGTTAATTTAGTCCACTAGATAGCCATTAGAATCTTAGAGCCTTCTAGATCTATATATTTTAGCTAAGCACCTCTAAGTGTACTTTCTTGGGTTGATAAAAGAATTAAGAGCTTAACTTGCCTTGGTAAGTTGGGACCAAACACCTAGCATGTTTATTTCTCAAGCAACAAAGATGACAGATGATGTAGCATTAAGAGAAATACTGAATCAACGGATGGAACTTGATGAATCCAGATTCTTGGCCGAATTTCACTAGTCAGTAGAGAGAAGAAGGCAAAAATCTTGGCATGATAGGCATATCAAAAAGAAGACATTCCAAGTTGGAGATCACGCATTATTATATGACAACAAGTTCCAAAATTCTCAGGTAACTTGCAGATGCACTGGTTGGGCCCATTTATAGTTGCAAAAAGCAAAGATTCTGGAGTGGTAAGGTTAACGCAACTATATGGAGAAATGTTACATGGAAGGGTAAACAGTGCACGCCCGAAACCCTTCCACATGCCAAAAACCACACTATCAAGTTAACGGGGTCTTAGAAACAAGCTTGCAAGTAGGTAGTAGTCAATAAAATTTAGCCAAGTCATTTCAATATTCATTTGAAGTTTGTGTCTTTTATCATCTTTTAGAAAGATTAAGAAAAAGTTTCAGTTAGGTTGCAACAAAATTGTCATGATACCGCAACCCATTTGTGGTCGGGAAGAATAGGTAGACTTAATAGTCACTCGTAGGTAAACATTTTTCCAATTTTTAAGTCACACATAGGAAAACACTTTTTTAGTCTTAAAAGTCACACACTTTGCCCATCCTTTCCACCACATTAGTAGTCATTTCCATAATAAGTAACTAATAATGAAACTGTCAAGTGGACGTTGTAAAATATTTTCCCGTTAGGAACAAATTCAGCTAATAAATACCCTCCATGATGGAAAAGTTATTAAGGCATGCAGCCCACTCTGTCCTTCCCCATTCCACGTTAGAAATGTCAGGTCCAGGTCAGCCAACGATGGAAAAGCACGGTTAGGATACATGGGGAAATTTGCCGTAGTAATTAGTTTTCGAAGTCCTGTTAGGAAACATCGTGTCAAGTTTGGCTACTTGATTTGCATGAAAATGCAAGAAGCTATAGAATTTTAAGTGCAGGTAGCAAAGAAACTCCAATTCCGCTCTAAATAATAGCAACAGAAGAAGGGTAGAATCCATAAGCCTCAAGTGATGATTGTCTATCAAAGATGTAGAGCAATGGAAAAGGGAATTCTTTTAGTCCCAGAGGATAAACTAGATGAGAGAATTGCGCTGATGGAAAATCTATATGGCAAATATGACAAATATACCTTGGTTGCCAATGACCTTACTAATTATTTCCAGTTTCCAACGCCGTAAAGGGAGGTCTATATAGAAGAAATTAAGAAGGGAGACGACACAAGAACATCAAAAGTCAAAGAATATTTCAAAGGTTTACAGAGATTGAGGCTGATCAATTTGAGAATTTTACTGGTCTTCGTCACTCAACTGGCTGCAATGCAGTGTACAAAATTACTAGCCAGCAGAATGCACGGGGGATCCTTATGGCTCGATAAGGAGTACCCAATTCACGTAGAAAATAACCATCATCTCACTGGGCTATCAGCAGGAGGAAATGTGGTGAACATAACATTCCAGGAAGGAATGAAAAGAGCAAAGAAAAGGGAGAAGATGATTATTATGAAAAATATGGAATGAAGTGTGGTGGAAGGGGAGCCAAAATTGACATGATCAGCAAAATTGAGATAAGGTTCACCTGCTACATCATAGCAAGCAAAATAAGGAGACACTTTGCAAGAAATGAGTGCATTCTAGATGTGATTTCAGTTGTAGGGAACTATTGCAATGGAGAAGTGCTCAACTGGTTTTCTTTCGTACTAAATGAACTCTTCGAAGAATGTGAATATATTTACAAGTGGAGTACCAATTTCTTGTTTGGATACATACTGATATCTTTGGCAATGTGGAAATGGAGGCTACCAAGGGGGAGGGAGATGATGTGGATTACTGAAGGACAGTCATTAATTCTTTTGTATGAGCCATGGAGAGCTTTGAGGGACCTAAGCAATAAAGAAGTTAATGAGGTGCCTTTCACTTAACGGTATGAGTTGATGTTGATTATGATCAGGTCAACAGAGAGAATATCCAAACTACTTTTGGATGAGTTCTCCGCAGAAATATGGTTTGGAGCCTCACATGGGCACACTTACCTTCGACACTGGTGTTTCCATCCTGACACCTTCAATATGAGGCCACAAAAAATTGTTTTGACTGAAGAGCCACTCCATAGCGAGATTGGATCATGGTTGGGGGTCGCATGTGAGATTACAGAGGGAAAGTACTGATATCTGTTTGGCGGATTGGAGCCACAATTGCAAGAAGGAGAAAGCAGCAAAAAGAGGTCGACTAAAGAAGATATACACCCAATGTTGCTGCAAATGGAACAACAAATTTTTGCAATATGGAAAATGATCGCAAGCTTTGATGAACACTCAGGTGAGGCTAACCATCCCATGCAGTTTCAATGTTATACTATGTTTTCACCGATAATTACAACTCTCCTGGCTATGGCAATTCCCACTAGTGGTACGAGAACCCCATCTCAGCCAATAGTCCTGAAACCCAAAAATAAAAGAGTAAATAGTAACTCGGAAGTTAAGAATCCAAGAACTATCCCAACAATTCACATTGTCGACCTTAGTAATGAGGTTGGACAATTAGTATCTGCATCCTTGATTTTTGAAGAAATTCCCCCAAATCCCTACCATTCCACCTCAGTCACAGGAATCTTCTCCCCACACAACCTCCACCTCCACAACCCTATCGGAAACCATCCCCTCCAACACATGACTAGAGACTGCAGATATGGAGGTCAATTTCATAGAGCAGTTTAGAGGGGCCACCTCTGGTAGTGGCACCCAATAGACTTCGCTAGTCTCTTTACTTTTTGGGTCAGACCCACTCTAGCAGAAAGGACCAACCACAACCCTTCCATAGGAAAGGAGGGGTCAACCGTACCAACCATTATTCCCTATAAGTTTCCCAGTGGTCCTTAACTGTAATATCATTCCTCCCACTCCCCAGTTCACCCCACAATCACAACCAGTTCATTCTCCTACCTCCCATTCTGAGAAATCCATTGCTAGTGGCCTACCAATTCAGAAAAAAATTCCAAAACCAAGCACAATGCAGACCGACACCCTGCCACACTGGTCCTCGACACAGCGATTTTAATTTATTCAACAAGAAACACAAACAACCGAAAGAATACATGATGATATGGCCAAGGAGCACAAGCAACAAAAGCAGTAGCTACAGGAAGTAACAGAGGAAAGAGATCAACTACAACAAGCAAATATATATTTTCAGGTGCAGGTTGGTCAGGTAATAGAGAAGTTTTGGTCACTATGGACGACAATCATAGATGCCAACACAGAAGATCCAAAGGACATTACAGTGTGCAAACTGGCGAGTTCTTACGATCACATTCAAACAGCATGTTCAAATCTGGTGGCAACCAACACTAATATGAAGAAGAAGCTAGAAACAGGAAGATCAACATTGTCAGATTTGGTCAAAATATATGCTAGAACAATAGATGGAAAGATCAACAAAGTGGCAGCCAAGAAGAAAGCTCTCACTGAGGCACTAGCAAATGGGTATGTACTGATGGATAGAGTTCACGACTGGTCGGGAAGCCTTGTGTTGAAGAATTAGTCAGTGCAACCTATGAGAGAGCAGCTACAAATATTGTTTGCTAGTAGAAAATAATGCATGGATTCCAACCAACTCTAGAACATTGACGAGCCTATCATTGCCATTCAAGCACATGTTGATTAGATTGAAGAGGAATCGGCGAAAACCAAAAAGTTGATAAGAGACCTAGTCCAATGGTCTGACTACAGGTTCTGGCTTTGAAAGAACTCTGCAACGATAATGAAGAATAGTGGGACAATATGCAGAGTAAAAATCCAACTGAAATAATGTCCAACACAGCCGAAGACTTCACTCAACAGGCTGACACGATCATTGTCGAATGGGAGTATTCGCTCCAAAAATATAATGAATTCAAGTAACAAACGACCACCGTTGTTCCAAAGTTGGGGCCTTTGTTTGGAAAAGAAGGACAACAATAGGAAGAAGGCCCAATGGGAGTAGAAACCACCCAGCAAATGACAGTGAAGACAATGGGAGCATTATCTTATCAACCGGTAGAACCAGAGCAACCACCGATAGGAGTACCTACTGAGACACCAACAGGACCCGCAGAGATCAAAATGAATTGACTCAAGGACAACTCAAAGAATTGTAGTCGGGGCCTATTGGGTCCTTCATTTTGATTTTGAAGGATTTTGTAAGATTTTTAAGATACAAAGAAGAGGAAATGGGTGGTGGCAACAAAGGTCAAGTTGCAGGAAAGGCAGCTGGGCGGAAGACAAGAAAAGTTAGTTGCGGGATGGTAGAAGTGAGGTGTCAGTAGAAAAACAGGGGCAGCCAAGCAGACAAGGAGTACAAGAGGTAGCCAAGGAAAGAAACAGTCGAGTGAGAACTAGCAGTGCAAGCAACAAAAGGAATACAAAAGGAGAAAGCCACAAGGAGAAAGGGATTGGTTGAGGCTTGATGGGTTAGTTGCAGTGTTCTAGTCACGGATGAGTAGCGAGGAGAATGTGATCGCTCAAAGCATCTAAACTGAAGACTAAAGCAGTAGTTGAGAAGCAGCCTAAGTATGTTGTAGGTAGTCAGGTCATGTAATCAAGTATTTCATATAGTTATTTATGGTTGAGGCCAATGTATCATGTACTGTTATCCTGTTGAATTAAGATGAATGAAGAACTGGACTGGTTTCTTGGTATGATGTGTGTATTTTCTTATGTTATATGGGCCTACTAAAATATTGAATGCACTGCAAGTCTATGCACATGGTAGATTCATTGTAATGATTAATATAATGTTAGCTTAAGTATATGCATAAAGTCGCTTACATACTAATGGTTGATATATCCCTGACCCTATGTTGAACCCTTCTTATTTTTGGTCGCAGCACGCCTCGGGTGAGATTCCTTATCCATTGGGTAAGGTAAAAATTCTAGCGTTGTCCTAGACTACAACAAACCATTGTTGGCCCTCTATGCCTAAACCTAGGGTCTTTCCCTGATGTCACTTTCGTGCCAACACTTGACTCGAATCTCGTAGTGCTACAACTCACTAATATCTATTCAATGAGAAATCTTGGCATCCTTCACATGGTTTTGAGAGTGTGTTGTCTGGAAATACATTTTGATTTCATACGATATGAACATATTTCTAGAAATATGAACATATTTCTAGAAATATGAACACATTAGCAAATGCCCTTGCTAATTTTGTTTTAGATCGACATTTGCAATGAATGTAAATAGCTTTAAATTCACATCACATCATATTGAAAGCATAATAGGAACTAGGAATCATTGAATATATATATATATATAATATATATATATATATATATTGGTTTTACAAAATGTGTGCCTCGAGACACATATGGCTACATCGCCCATATAAAAACTACATGCAAAACATCTAAGTAGACAAATCAGTGGTGTTCATGATAAAATGACACTGCACGAGTTATCTTGCACAGTAATCGACCAATACAACTTGCACTTCGATTGTGTGTCATTGAAGTTACAATGTAAGTTGATCAATAATTGTCTCATCAATCCCATGTGTTAGTCCTTCCATGTGGCGCTCCACCTCTAATAGGATCTCAACTACCTCAAGATCCCGTAGCACATCCCGTCCTACTACAACGACCAGTACTAGTCTCACTACCTCCTCCTGGAGCTGTCTCTCTATATGATGGAGATATGTAGCACCTATTAGTCAAACAATTCCAACATATACATGAAAAAATCAAATAGTTTAGTCTCTAGAACATATAAAAAAAAACACAAAAAATATCGTAAAACTTTCAAAAACTTAATGGTCAAAGTATCTTACCTAAAACATCCCATTGCTCTCCCTCAAACAACTCGAGCTCAGGATTATCACAGAAATCCATCCCTGCATAAGGATAATAATTAATAATCATGAACTATCTATGCAACCACCCAAAGGAGGCTGGTGAAAATCTTATCGCTGATGGGCCTGCATGTCGCCTATCCACCTCCTAATCCGTGGCATCCTCGAATCGATGGGATCAAGTACAACCTATTGAGGTTGCATTAATGATACCCACTCTAGAGAAAAAGAGACGAAGCTCATTCCATGCCGAAGTTCTTCAAGTTCCCCTCATTTTCTTTAGTAAGTTATTCCTTCAAATTGACCAAGACACCCTCACTCCAGTTGAATACTATCAGATCTGGATACTCTATCCCATATTACATGTATGATTTTCTTGCTACATGTAGAATCGAGTTGCTTACCAATCTTGCAATAATGAACAAGATCATTCTCAGGAGGTAATTGGGCTACATCCTTTATGCAAATCTTTCCATCCTTAGTAGGAAGGGCTCGAGGTTTGCAATAGGTAGCGATGTAGTCTTTCACCATCTCACCACCACTTATTCCACCTAGAAGTGAGACAGGAGCACCTCACTTTGGCAATCCTATCAGAAAGTAAATATTCTCTACCTGTATCTCGATTAGATTCTCCCCAAACCTGAATGCAAGTGCCCGAATATCCTAGGAATGGACAAGGTATTTCAGCAACTCCATCTTTTTCCTCATACCAAGAAGCTAGAAGAATTTCAGTAACCCACAATTTTTGAGTGCATAGATGGTAGCAGGGTCATGTTCCACATTCAAGTCTTGTTCCTCATGTTCTCTTTCTCTCCAAATGAATGCCATTTTGTGTTAATGGGTAACTGAAACATCAACAAGGGATCCATCAGGCTCTTTCCCTTACAAAAAGCCTGGCAAACTTTGAGGCAAAACTAAAACAAAACTTGGAGAAATGCACCCAACACACCCCAACAATATCTACCAGAGCCTTGCACCTTTGCTTGCATTGTTTCTCTGCATAGGTGCAACACAATTTTCGACATAGGGGGGTGGGGTGTTGGTCCTTGAGTTTTTTTTATGAACCCCAGGGGCCTCAAAACCTTAAAAAAATTGCATGAAAACACAAAAATGGATCGTATAAAGATAAAGAAAGGTTTTAGTTCCTACCTGGAAGTGACGACACTTGAAATGGTTCCCTAGATTGGCCGCAATCGGCTACAAAAGATCAAGAGAAAAATGGATCCAAATACTCATTGTTGAAGATAAAATGTGAAATGGTAAAAATGACAAGTCATTTCAAATATTTATGGTCATTTTCTCATTATTTTATTCATTTTTAGTATTTTGACCTAGATATGCTTCATTTTTACTATGAAACAAGTATGTTTAATCCTTCTTGTGGTGTTTTGAGTAGGTCGAAAGTTGTTAGCAGGTTTTCATTATGTTAATTTGAAAAGGTTATTTTGACCATACAGTACACTTGTATCTCTTTTTCGGGCTCTTTAAACCTACGAAAAATGAACCCCCCTAGATTCCTCTTTCAGCTCTTTTTAGACTCTCCAAATATGAAAATATTATCCAACACTTGTCTTTTCGAACTCGTAAAAGTAAATGAAAAGACATCTACTCAGTATAAGTTTAACCCTCTTCTGGACTGAGATAGACTAGCTACGAAAAAGGAATACCTTAGTCGAACATGCATAAGAGGTTATCTTGGGTATTTTTTTCTACCTTTTTGGACCTAAGGGACTACCTACAAAAAGGGGCATCTTGAGTTTTCTTTTTCACCTCTTTTTCAACTCTCTAAACATGAAAAAGATGTCAAGTTTTAACTTCACTGGACTCATTAAAACATCAAACAGTGATAGACCTAACGAACATGACAAGACCAAACCACTCCTTCTCAAGGTTCTTTAAATATACTTAGGGATTCATCTGAAGGATGGACTTACAAGTGAAGCGTATGTTATCCTCCTCAAGCTTGTTAAAAAACAAATAGGTACTAACCAGTATGGTTGGGGAGATTGGAAAAGCAATGGATTCCATTTTGCAAATGGCAGTGAGTCACCCTTGAACATGACACTCTTCCACTTCATCTTCATGGCTGGTTGGTTGGGTAATTTGCTTGTCTTATGGTTATCATACCATTTTTAGAGCCTCCGTTTTGATTTGGGTCAATGCTGCCAACTGCATTCAATGTCATTGGTGTGTTCAAGAGAAGTCATTCAATTGATCTCGCTACAAAACTCTTAATCCTTCATTTCATGTCTACCTTTCCTGATCCATTTCCATGTCAGCATCATTCTAATTATTTTGTCTCAATCATGTTATTCATTTCGTGTCATTGATGGGGGATACATTAAGGCCCTCCTGCGATGGGTCGCTTCCTGTCGACATCAATGCATTATCCAAGAAGTTGAATTAGAAACACCCCTTGGTACTTTGGTTCTTTCATACGTCAATGGCAAGTTTCTTTGCTCTTGGTGATAGGTTTACATGATTGGCCTTCAACTGAAAGATTATGTGTGGTGTTCAACATCAACTCACTCATTCACACGAGAGCCATTAACATCATCGGTGGTTTCTCTCGCATCTGTTAACTTCTTACATAATTGGTCAGTAATCAGATGGTGTCTACCATGTTCGACTCCATCTCATTGATTCACATGGTTAGACTTGTACATTGGTTGGTTGTGTGAATGAGATAGAAGACCTTGAATCTATTTTCATCCATCCAGGCTGCGATTTTAGAAGTTATACAAAGATTACAATTAATGATGGTTTTGATCATATAGATAGTCATGGGTCCACCAATTGTATCTGTGGATGCATCTTTTGATCATTGTACATGCTATGTTAGCTTATGAGCAAGTATGGGTATGCCTCCCTTAGCAAACAAAGATATCGTGTTGTAAATTTATTGTAATAGATGGAGCTCGTCGGTTTTCCTTGATCCCTACTTGTCACAAGGTAAAGCACTTCATTCATCATTCATCATCTCTAACTTTGCGCTTTATGGGAATTATGTTATAGGCCATTTTTTCACATATGATCATTGAGCCTCCCAATGGGATAATCAAAATATTATTCCCCCTTGTCACCATCTTGCACAAATCCCTAAGCATGTACTTTTAATTTCCCATAATTTCAGTCCTAAACTGCTTCATCTGAATCAATTTGAGGACCAACACTCCCTGTAAGCCTACTGGGGTGCATTCACTAGTAGGTTGATCCACTATGGCCTACGTTGGTCACCAACAGGTTACTCCCCTTTGCACCTGTGTTAGTTCTACAAATCCAGGAGAATGATCAATATTCCGAAAGCTTCCACTTCTAGGAGTTTCCAGAAGTTGTTACAACTATTTACCATGGATAAAACATTAGGATCCTATCCTTCCCTACGTTGGATTTTTCACCACTTATCCTTTGATCCTATCCCTCCATCAAAGGTGGATCTCTTACCTTAGATTGGTAATTGGATAAGAACTCCCAACTTATCTTACTTCTCTACATATTCCCAACCTTCTATGTGGTTGGGGGTTGGATTTTGGAGAGTGATTATGCCCTTATGTTGTTGTAGTGAGTGGTCATCATCTCATTCATTTAGGGTGATTGGAGGTGCATATTGTGACAAAGAAAGGACAAGTCAACAACTTGGAGGAGCTCTTCTACAAGATAAACTGTTGCTGATGGTTTTAATCTCCTTCCATTTATATTAATGCAAACAATTCATTGTTTTCCTATATGTGATGTTTTTATTTCACTTATTTCAATACCATGTTGATCTATTGAATGAAGTACTTAGATGATACTACATAGGTCTCGTAGTTTCTTGGCTTATGTTATCTGATTGTGCAAGCTCTAATTTTGGAAATCAAAGTTTGAATTGGAGATTCCAAGCTAAAGAAGGAGTGAAGTGTGTGAAGGATTCTAGGTAGGCATCACTCCGTCATCTATTTACTTTAAGGAAAAGCATTGTGTTCCTTGTCTCTTTGTTGTTCTAGGTTAGGCACCGACCTAGGGGAGATTCTTTTTTCTACAATCACAAATCTCATATAATAATGCTGCTACAATACATTCTGGTAGAGGACAAGATGCTAACATTTTGACAAAGGCCTTGTCAAGAGGGAAGTTCAAGTTCCACAGGTGCCAGATAGGCATGGTTGATAATCCCTTTCTTGCTGAGAGGGAGTGTTGAAAAATGCAGCAGGAAATTCTCAATTTGATTTTGCCTTGATTAAATTGAGAAAATTTGAATTTCCACATCAACATACAACTTGGATGTAGTTAACTTGTGTGACATGGCTTGTGTCACCCATTTTACTCAGTAAATTCATGTTGGAGGAGTTAGAGTTAAGTTAAGCATGTGTGATTTCTAATTTGTAGCAATCAAGGTTAGTTATTTCAATTTGTTTATAGTTAAACTTGTTTAGACTGTTGGAGGAACTAATGGAAGGTCATTTGTGCAATGAGACTTCATTCTAACTCGGTAATCATCTAGTTATTTGATCAATCAACCTTAAATAGCTAGTGCATATAGAGAATTCAAATTCCCCAGTTGTGGTGGAGATTTCAAGGTAGTGTAACATAAGTGATAGACTAATCTTGAGTGTACAATTGTTGCATCCAATCAAATGATCAACCTTAGGAATTACACAATCAATTGGAGGAATTTCCTAAATAATAGGGGCCTAATTTCTCAAGGAACTGTGCAAGGAAATAGGGGCTCAAGTAGAGGTATAAACTGACTAAGTCTGGGTCAAAGCTTCTCAATGAACAAAGATATAGGTTATTCACTTGCAGGTTGTGCTCAATTGAGAAAAGTAATTGTAATACATCTCTATTCATCATATTAATGCAAATAAACATAGGGGTTTTTAGTAGATTGCTTTCCTTGAGAAAAATATTATGTGCATGTGTGTTATTTCTCATTGCATGTTTGTGATTGATGTTCTAAATTATGGATTGAATCCAAAGATCAATAGAGTAGGTTTATGTCTTGTTATTTTGATTAAAACTTCATGAGAAGTTACAAATATACACCATAATATATACATTGAAGAATCTAGGGTTTTACAACTAACTCTTTGGTGTGATTGTATAACTTTGAAATTTTTAAGTGGCAAACCATGAAAAAGTTGGCATCTAGGGTTTGTAAGTTGTTAGCATAGTTTGGACTAAAAGGAACCCTAGGAATAAAACCCTATCTAATTGTTTCTGACGTAAGAGGTAGATCTAACATTTCATGATAATGACATTATGAGAACAAGGTTGGATTAAGAGGGAGATAACCTTCCTCAAAAGATAAGTATTCTATATATTCTTGATTTCTAATAATGTTATTTTTTATATACTTTGTCCTTTTTGTTCTTTCATAGTCTTTTAATAAAGGTTGCAAGTCAAAAAATGAATTTTCTAAGGTTGACTAATAGTTATAAGGATTGGAAGAACATGACAAAGCATGAAGAGTAAGAAGAAGGAAGAATAAGTCGATTAAATGGAAACACAAAATGAAGATGGTCACTTACCTCAATTGGAACTTAGAGGGAGATAAAATATCTTGTATGGACACAATATTACGTTTTGACAGAAAATCCAGAGAATTTATGATAAGACCCTTTGGCAAGAAGTTGAAGAGTTATGATATTGTTGTATCGGTAGTTGATTGGTTCAAACCAAGATTGATAGTACCGATGTTGATAGAGATACTATTAATGATTGGAACCAGATATAATTTCTTGGAAAAACATGAAATCGTAATTTTGTTACAAAGGAATAAGATATGATGACTACTTGATGACATGACTGAAGTTACGTGAAGATTGACAAAGAACTAGGAAGTGTGAATCTTGTTATGATGTGATGTAGATTGTATCCAAGTAGCTACAATAGATCTTCATGGAATAATATATAGCCGATGCTTTGATGATTAATTTTGAGACAAGTTTTGACTTGTAGTTGATCCTCCCTATCTGAGACGGAGTGAGTATTTTCTCCCTAATTGAGAGGGAGTGAGAGCAGACACTATATTCTCCACATGTCATTCACTATGGCTAGGAATAATCGTCGTAATCCTAGTGAAGGAATTGGTAGGGAAAATGGCATATTGGATAAGCACATGGGACTGATACCTTTTGAGGAAATGTATCCAAGATAGGAATAGTCCGGAGGATCGATACCCTTTGAGGATAGGGTATTCGAGATAAGAGTAGACCTAATGACTGGTATTCTTTAAGGATGGGTGATTTCAAAGATAAGAATATTCCTATAAGGACATACCTAGTGAACATATGTATGGGGTATGTTCCTTGAGAGGCGGTGGTGGTGTCCAAATATATGCCTCCCAACATTGTGTGTTGATCTAGTGCAAAGGTAGAGCTTATTAGTGAAGGCCTTTCTATGTTTGCTAATGTCGGTTATGATGATAATGATGCTTATCTATATGAATACATTCTTATGAGAATATTTCAATTTGAGAGTATCTTGTTGTGTCATTATGAATACTTCCCTAGTTAAGAGGGAGTATTAGAAATGTAACTAGGTTTTGTCTTCATAATTATCATTATACTTGTATTAATATAAAAGAAAATATAAGAAAAATAAATAAATTATTATTATTATTAGTCAAATCACGTTCTTCATGCTTATAGGCTCATTTGAGTCAAAATAGAATTTATTATGATTCAAAGAAATTTAATTGATTCAAAGCCCCATTTGGACTTTTGTAAAGAAAAAGAAAAAGAATTTTGATTGAGTCAAAAGGGTCAATTTGTCATCCACAAGACCAAGTGAGACCTCTTGGACAAATTGGCCTATAGAGGTAGTTATTCAATTTCCTGGACATGTATAAATAAAAGGCATTTTGAACTCATTTGCTCACTAACTCATCACATCAATTTTTGTGCAAGCAAGAAGAAGAAAATCAATGAAGTCAAGGAGAGAGAGAAAGAAGACATAGGAGAGAGAAAGATTTTTTTTCTTCATGTTGTAACGGCTAAAGCACCCTCAAAAATTATGGCCTATGCTTAATTTCAGAGCCTTCCTTGGTCCTGTACATTATTTTCGCAAACACTAAGACTCATTTCATGTATCTTTTGAAGAGTTTTGGTCCCATTTGTTACTTAGGAAAAATGTTGTATTTTCGCATGTGGGATGTCGCATCAATTGTGAAAGATCATTCTGGTGGTTTCAATGGTCCATATTTTTTTTTATGAGTTATCCTAACCCTATAAACATTTTTCGCACTCAATCACAAAGTTTTGAGCATTGTCGCACAAGTTTAATCGCAGTCGTCATAAAGTGTATCTATGGTGCCACACTTGTCATAATTGGTCATAAAGAGATCGCATGTAGGAAATGTATTGTTTATGTATCATGGGTGATCTATGTTGTTGAGACATCAATTATTCTAAGTTTAATATCATAATCGAAGCTTTATTTCTTCACACATTAGTCTCACTAGTCTAACACTTAACCATTTCCGAAGAGACTTCCCGACCCAGCAACTTGACCTCACCCGCCCTGCCTGGATTGTGAATTGTGTAGTTCCATCCCTCTAGCTATGAATATGGTCTTTGGTTTTGCATAATGTGCAGTTCCTACCTCCTAGGACTGCTACATTGTGCAATTCCTAAGCCCAAGACCCAACCTTCACCTCCATAATTGTGTAATCCTCTTAGACAACCTGGCCTTAACTATGCATTGCGTAAACACAAGCCCCAAGATCTCTCCCTGAGCCTATGAACTACATAATCAAATAGTGACCAGCCTCCCTTGCCTCTCATAACTGTGTTGAATTCTCCCACGATGACCATCCCTTCAACTTGTACCACTGGCTTCCAAAAATGTGTAGATTTGTCCCTCAGCCTAGCCCGAACTATGCATTGTGCAGTTTCAAGACTTAAGCCTCAGCCCTAGCTATTGGAACTACATAATGCATATAATCCTAGCCTCACATGCATCCAAAACTATGTAGTTATATTTCCCATTGTCCATTCACTCGGTTAGGCCCCATTGTCTCCATAAACTACGCAGTCTTGTCCTTTAGAACTCCCTGAGTTGTTCACTGCGAAGTATCAGGGCTCAAGATCTCCTCCCTAACTATTGGAATTGCATAATGCCCAGTCACAAAGCCTCTCTCCCTAGCTTGTCACTTGTCTTGGGCTTAGTTGATGGATCAGAATCCATCATCTTAGACTAGTGTATTTTTCAAGATGATGTCATCTCGTCATGAGTGAATGACAAATGCAAGTATCTTATCATACAATGGTGGGATGATGAAGAGGGGATGAAGGAGGAGGACATGTAAAATATATTCCTAGAAGATTGAAGTATAATTCAAACCAGTGAAAAGGAAATCAATCAAATGATAAAGAGAAGAAGAAATTCAGTAATATCCATATCAAAGTCTCTTGTCTTGTAAGGATTTTTTCCAATAATCAGTATCATTTGTCAAACATTGTAAAACATTGTAAATGGGCCATTATCCCTCTGAAGGGCGCCCACAATTGTAATAAGTTCCTGTCATTTTCTAGAGTTGAATAAGGAAATTTTGTTTTGGGATAAGGGTTTGTGCTGGACAAGGGTCCTTTGTATTTTGGGACAAGGGTTTAGGTCCTAGTGTTATTGACTAGTCAGAAAATCATTGAAATGTCATTGTAACATGGATCATTGTCCCTGGTATGGGAATTCACACCCTTGTATTTAATTTTTGTCTTTATAGGGTGGTAGGGTTGTGCTAGGATGGTTAATGAATCCAACTTCAAGTTGGGGCTTGTAAACACCTCAAGGTTGTAGGGTGGTGCCAGGGTTAGTTGGGGATCACTAGGATGTTGGGGCATCCTTTCAGCTGATTGTTGATAAAACTAGGGCATTGTGGTGTCCTTCGAGTGGGAGCTAAAGAAGAATGCTTTTCTAGAGTTCTAAGAAGTGTTAGAAAAAACTTATTAAAAAAGTGTTCAGTGACGTTTTATCCGGGGGGAGTTTTCCACTTAAAAATATTATGCATATTGTCTCTATATTTTTCATTGTTGTTTACTACTTTTACTTAATAATTATAATAACTGGATATTAACTAATGCTCTGAAAAAAGATTAATAAAGTGTTAATTGTAAGAAATACTAATTCGCCCACCCCTCTCAGTATTTCCAACAGAAGTAGGTGCATGGACAAACTAGAACTTTGAGGTGATCCCGGAAATGTTAAAACCTATAGGATAATATTTAAGGTGAAATCTCTCAAGATTTGCACCTCTCAATCAAACTCCTCAAGCTAAAGGGGGTGGAAGTCCTCCACATACACAGTGTGGGAAGGATACAGTTCTCTCCTTTTCCAATCTCAAGCTCTGATGAAGTCCTATATTTGAAGAAAGTTATGGTCTTCCAATGCAATTCCAAAAGTGAACTCTTTCTGCTAGTTATTGCTTCATAAAAAAATTCTAACATCTGTGAATCTTAGAAAGAGAGGAATTTCAAGGCCCTTGAGATGTCCTCTTTGTGAAAAAGTGGAAGAATCTATTTCTCTCTTATCCTTATACAATAGTTGTATGGTCTTCTACTTTGGGCCTTCTTTTCTCTAGAATTAGGTGGCCCTCTGATATTTAAATCCTCTTTTTGTAGCATCCACGCATTGATTTTCTATGTAAATAAATTATACCAAGGTGATGGGACACGTACTCCAAGTTGAATGTAAGGGAAACATTATACTGGGAATCACTTGTGGTTTATTTATGGCTATTGAAATTGGTAAAGGAAAAGAGGAAATAAATGGAAATTTAATATGATAAATAAAGGAAAATAGGAGAAAATCGAGATGAAGAGAACATATATGCATGCAAGGGAAATTAGAGAGAAAAAAAAGGAAATGAGAAAAAGCTAAAAAGGAAAGGAAGAGACACCAGACATGAATGATAAAAAGGTATATGAGAAACAATTGATAGCTTTTGTTAGTTATCATTTTTTATCACTTTCAAAAATAGAGCTCTAAGAGAATCGAGAATAAGCACTTGGACACAAGCACGCAATCAAGTAAAGGACAATCAAAGAAAAGGTTGGAAGCGCAGCTACAGCAGGAGGACCTTGCAAGTAATAGGTTCCATGTTTAATTTAATTGTTGAGATTTGGATTCATGGTACATGCATTTTGTTATCTGGTTGCTTTTTTGTCATTGGTATGGGATTTTCCTAGATTGGCAATGATTTTCAGTCTTGCCTTGTCATTTCCTGGATAGCCATGGTGTTGTGGGTTCATTTTTTTGGTTTAATCTTTGGATGGTCAATAGAATTTGGATTTGGGTGAGATGGTCTCAGGAAATTCCCAAGGGTCAAGGGTGTAGATGGGATTTCTCTTCGAACTCTTGACAGATGGGTGGAGACAAGAAAATTCCTCTAGGTATGGTGAAGAGTTGGAGGCATGCCAATTTGTTTGGTGTTAGTGATTTCTAGACTGATTTAGTTGAAATCACTATGTTTGAGGGTTGAGGTGGTTTGGCCTCTAGAAGCCCTGGTTTTTTCTCTTTTGATTTATCCCATGAGATCCCACATTCATGCTTGAAATATGGCACGACAGTCATTGGATGAAAGAGATATTTGGTTCAGCCCAATCTATGGTTGGGTGGTATGTGGAAGTCCCTGACTTGGTTGGCATTTGCATACATTCATATGAGCTATTTTCTTATCGTGATCAATGACCACATGCACTGGTTATTGTGTTTATTTTGTGACTAGCTTGTCATGGACTCATTATGGTTATGTGTTGGTTATAGACCTGGTTAAATGATGTTCTCATGTTATGGATCCTATTCATGATTTGATAAGTTATTGAATGGTTATTTGAATGCATGGACTAACAAGTATTGTTGCAACTAGTTTGAGAGGGCATTGAGCCTTCTTGATGATTTCCTAATGAAGTTAAGTAGACATTGAATAGATATGCATTCATGACATGTAGTTACTATTTTCACCATGTGATTAACAACATGTTTTTCATGTGTTTGGGACTTGTGGTGTAGGAATATCCTCTTTGCGAACAAAGACGATCCCTATAGCCCAAGAGAGTGGGTATAGCCGAAAACAAGACAATCTAATGTAAATTTCCTTATATTAGAATTGAATAAGAGCACCTACCTCTTATAACACTAATCCACTTGATGGTGATCTTGCTTTCTTGCTCTAGCTTCCTTTTGTTCCTTTCACTCAAATACCTGAAACAAACATGCAAGAAACAACAACAAACGCGATCACATAAAATCGAATCCAATCTACTTAAAAGATCAAGGAGTTCTAAGGTATCAAATTTAATATTACACCTGATATAGGAAATAAACCATTAGTTGTATTAAAATAAACTTCAAAGAGAAATACAACTGAAGCCTTGACATTGGAGATCTCCTTTGCGGTATCCAAGTCCTACTACATGCCTTTTTAGCACTATTTTCCTCCCCTAGATTGACATGAAATGGGTTCCAAGCTCTAACTCTCTTTCCTCATACTTTAGCTACCAAAGACTAGTCTTTCATCATCTAAGACCAATCTTCTTCTATCAAAAAGCAAAATATTTCAGAATTTTGCAGCTTCACTATGTGTTGTATTGTGTGTATGTGTCATAACCAAAAAGGGTAAAAGGAAGTGGTTTATATAGGGAGAGGAGGATAATAATGAGATCCACTCAAGTGGGAAGAAGGTCTTATCTCCTTGGGAAGGTCCACTTTTAAGGGGGAAAGAACCTTATATGGAGTTCTCGGCCCTTCTCCAACCAAACGAACATCCAGCACATCTCCACTAGAAGTTTCTAGATGTGAAACTATGTTTCCTTTTATAAAAACTTTTCAAAATTAGACCGACATGGGTATTGGGCTAACAATAGCATCGATCAGTGCTGGTCATAGTGTAAAACTCTATCGTTGGCGCAGGTGACACATTGGGAAAGAGTGTTGATCTTAAAAACTGGATTTTAAGAAGGATTCTCTAGAAATGTTTTGGAGTGTGGACTACTTTCTTCAAACCTCAAGGGATGCAAGAGCATAAGTTTCATGGTGAAAGTATAACATTGTAGTCACTACTAGGATTCTTCGAGATTAGGAACGGGGAGTTACAAGAGAGTGACAAATTATTTTGTAACAGATGCCCCCTAAAGCATGAAGTCAGAGTTGAGAGCGATGACTAAAATTCTTTAAGATGGAAAGAGGACTTGGAATACCAGCATTGGAAGACCTACAATTCAAACATACATGTACATATCCGAAATCTGATAGTCATTCCTAATAAACATGAGAGGCGTATAAAAATACATGAATCCATGGTATAGGTGTAGCTATCCATCAAGAAAAGGATCATGTGCACAGATCCTCAGCATGGATGCAACCATCCAACTGGAGGGATCATATGAAATAGATCCACGGCATGGGCACAACCATCCGCATAGAGAGGATCAAAATGAAAATACCCACCGTATGGTCGCATCCATCTGTCTAAAGAATCATGTATATAATAATGAATGACTCATCACTCCTCGCAACCTGGACTTTTGTGATCTAAGCCCAGGGTCTTGTGCTCCAACACAACCCGATCAAAGTACAAATTCTAACATGTGAATAGACGTTCTGAAGTCAAACATGTTACAAAATCACTTGATTATTGGCTAATGATGTGAACCATTAACAAGCACGAGAGAAACCACCCATAATGTCAATGGCTCTCAAGGTACTATCAGTACAATTCACGAAGTGTGAATAAGGAACTAAAGTCAAACACTTGCGAAATCACTCGATCGAGGGCCAATGATGATAACCTATCATCAAGTGTGAAGAACTTTCCATTGAGGCATGCAAGCTCTAAGTTACTGGAAGGGAGTTTATATATCAACTTCCTTGATAATGAGTTGAAGTTGACAGGAAGAAATCTATTGAAGGAAGGTCATAATGAATGCTTCATCATCGACACGAAATGGGAAACACAACGAATGAGAGTAATCCAAGATTGTAACATATGATCATACAATGTACAGGTAGGAAAACTTCTCTTGAACATGTGGATAACACGACTCCATGTTTTGGCAACATTTAACCTCATAGGATCAGAGGTCATGGTGACGTGGCAGAGATCATATGAGAGGTTTAAAATGGATAACCCAAAACCCAGGGAGGTAAGTGATGGAGTGAGGATGTCCTAAAAGCCGACACGAACAACATATGAGTGTCAATGTTCAAGAGTGACATGCTGCCTCAAGTGAAGAATACAACTAATGAAATATTTCCAATTTCCCCCCACCATTTTGGTGAGTACCCCAGTTATTTTTACACAAGCTTGACAGGGATAACATATGATTGTAATATAAACCCATCCTTCAGATGGATTCATCATAGTAAGTTTTATGAGCCCTAGGAAGGAGTATCTCGGTCTCATCATAATGACAAGTCCTATGTCATTTAATATTTAACGAGTCCGACAAAGGTGAAACTCATAACCTTTTTAATTTTTAGAGAGTTTGAAAAAGATACGGAAAAGAAAAATCCAAGGGTCCCTTTTCGTAAAGTTGTCTTTTGAACCTAAAAAGGTAGAAAACAATACTCGAGAGAACCTATTGACCATATCAACTAAGGAGTCCCTTTTCGTAAATAGTTTTATCCCAGCCCAAAAAAGGGGTAAACATATACTCGGTAAATGACATTTCACAGCCTTTAACGAATTCAAAATGACAAGAGCTCAGAAATATTTTCATATTTTGAGAGTCAAAAAAGAGCTCAAAGATGTCTCTCTGCTTTTATTTGCTTTAACAAGTCTAAAAATGAAAAATTCTCAGCAATCTTTTCATTTTTTACGAGTCAAAAAAGAGCTTAAAGGTGACTCGTCTTGGAGGAATGAGTGGTATAAAGGGTAGCAATTGGTTTCGGTTATGGTGGAACTACTTAAACCCTAAAAGGTCAGAGGCTAGCTAGTAAAACCACTCATCGCCGCAATTCCTCAAGAAAGGGTAAAACAACCAAGTGAAAGCGAATGATCGGCAAAAGAGAGGGTGGCAATGGAATGAGACAACCAAGGCTCATCTTTTAGAAATTAGCTAATAAAAAATGGCATTCACGAGATGTAAATTGGGCATGGGTTCATTTTTACACAAGCTTGAACCCTGAGGAACTCTACTTGAATTCAGTTTCATGTTTACACAAGCTTTAAATGAAAAACTATGCTTGAGTTTGGTTTCATTTTTACTCAAGCTTGAAACAAAGATAAACTATGCTTGAGTTAAGTTTGCATAGCCCCAGCATAATGAATCACTTCGAGGTACATTCCCCCCCCAAGCTTCATTTCATTCAGCTAGGTGGATGGAATAAAGGTGCATTTTCGAGATCAAAGAAAGAATCGACTGGGATTTTACAATATCTTAATCAAAGACTCAATTTGGAAAAGGGAGTTGTTTCATTTTTTAATGAGGTAGACACAGTAAAAGAACTACCCTCAAAACTCCTTGTTTCATTTTTTAAGGAGCTTCACACAAGACCAGGAACCATGCTCCGACACTTTGTTTCATTTTTAACAAGGTTGACACAAGACCAGGAACTATCCTCTTGACACATGTTTCATTTTTTAATGAGGTTGATACAGGAACAAACTATCCTCTCACGCTATTTCATTTTTTAACGAGGTTGACACAAGACCATGAACTATCCTCATAACATATGTTTCATTTTTTAACGAGGTTGTTACAGGAACAAACTATCCTCGCACGTTGTTTCATTTTTTAACGCGGTTGACACAAAAAAAATAACTATCCTCATACGTTGTTTCATTTTTAACATGGTTGACACAGAAAAAGAACTATCCTCATAATAGTTGATCATGGACAATATGAGAAAATGGCCCCCAAGAGGTCCTCACTATACGAAAGAACTATGCTCTATGAGGAACACATGTCAACTGGTACAAATGACAGATCGAGTTCCAATGCCCCAAGTACATAATGTATTATACATTTGTGTGATCATCAGCAGATGTGGAGATGAAACAGGTGGCCACATAATTAACCTATGGCAGGGAGGGTACTTCTTGCAAACAAGAAGCATTAGGGGACAATGGTTTCATAGGAGGCACCTGGTGACAAATGAATGACGATTGATCAATGGTCACTATTCTCCCTTCGTGTGGAAAACAAACCACATGGAAAAGCGAAAAAACAAGAGCTCCCATGACATAAACATAGTGTTGGAAATAATACTGAGAGGGGGGCAGGGGGGTGAATCAGTATTAGTCAAGTCAATAATATTTTTATTTTCATACTCAAATTTATATACGCTACTTCAATGAAGGTAACCCACGTACAACTGTGTTTAAGGAAACCAGTGTATATCTAGCAAACTTATGATTCATTTAATTCATCATATGTTTATCTTTAATCTATGCATCGGTACTTTATTAAGCATTAAACAGTAACCATGTGTGGTTAATAACAGAATGAACCATTACACATATGAACACCGAGATTTAATGTGGAAACCTAATGAGGCTGAAAACTACCTGCTGTTGTCATCTCTGTCTTCTTTTAATAATAAAAAATATGTTTACAACATTGTACTAGTGTAGACTCATACCAGTACGCAGGCTTCTACCTACAGAAGGCTACAACCTTCTCTCATTCTCCAGCTTCTACTAGAAGGGAGCTACAACCCCCTAGCTCTTGTACTAGCTGATATGTTTACTAGTACATAGGTGAAAACCTACATAAGGCTACAACCTTCCTTCTTCCTCCATGGACCACGTGTTGCGGAGGTAAATCCCCTCTGCGGACAGAGGTGGATCCCACTAGCCCCACAGGGGTCTAGCAACAATCAAACACGCTGCATGCAAGTTCCTAGCTATACAATTTAGAAGTCGATCAAGGAGACCAACCTGGGATCCAACGTTGTTTGTTGTGGGAGAAGTGTCGCTCCTGTCCTCTAGCTCTGGCCAGTCGCTATCCTTGCGCTTCACGCATGGACAC